>SJXQ01013040.1:126972-154009 GCA_006408695.1 Aepyceros melampus
GCTAAACTGCTCCACCTGCCGCGGCCGCTGGGGCTCCGCGGGCTGCTCTGCGAGCTGGGACTAATCCTAGTTCGACGCGCCCCACGCCGCCACGGACGCCGGACCCTGCACTTCCCGCTCCTCTGCACGCCCAGGAAGCCAGAGGGGCTACGGGCGCTTTGATCCCTTGCCAAGCTGCCGCCTCTCTTCCCATTCGTGACACCCCCAAAGAATCGATTAGCCTTCGTTCGGTTCCCATGGCAGGAATTAATCAGTAGTTTAATTGACTGATCGATAAACTTCTTCGCCTATTTAATCCCTGCTGTGGCGAGGGTGTGGGGGAAACACCCTCCTGAAATAACCTGTTCCCACCCTCACGCCACTCCCGGCCTAGCTGGGGCCTCGGAGGGTATCTAACCTGAGTTGAGTTAGGCTATCTTATCAGACGGAGAAGGCACTGGCACTCCACTCCAGGACTCTTGCCTGGAAAATCCCATGGATAGAGGAGTCTGGTAGGCTGCAGTCCATGGGGTCGCTAAGAGTCAGACATGTCCTGGGTGTGGGGAGATGTTCCAGGCAGTTCGGTTTCCAAACTCAAACTCTGTAGAAGGTTATCAGTTTAAGTGACTGTCATTGCTATTAAATGTTCTCATTCAAGTATGTTTTACTATTCATATTTTCAGCTGAACGGAGCCCTGAACAATTTCTCCTCAGGCTCCCAAGTCTTTAGACTCCAGTGATTCTCCTCTTCTCCTTTAATCTTAATACTACCTTGTATTTATTTGTAAGTAGAACGTTCTCCTTTTCAAAGTGTGTCTGTCACAGGATCTTTGTGCTCCTGGGATGCTGTGGGAGTGAGAGTGAGATTTGGAAATTGCCATACAGAGAGGGTGGCCACCTTGGTGGAGATAAGCTCCATTTATTGAATGCCTTCTTGCTACATGCTGTACTTCCTGGCCACTTTATATCTGTTAATGCTGATGCCCACTGGGTTTTTACTCAAGGGTATTATCCCAATTTTATGAGAGAGAAATGAGGCAGGGAAGTTTGCAGAGTGGAAGAACCAGAATTCCTGTCCAGGTTCCTCTCGTTCTAGACGTTGTGAAATAGGACCAAACCTGGCTGCTACAAGCTCACCCTCTTCTTCATGGGATTAAGAGTAGAGGCTACATACAGTCCCCTCAATTATTCCAAGACACTAGTTCTTGGAATATGAAAAACTTATTCTTCCTTGCCTAACAAACTGAAATCTGAGGTTGTCATTTCCCAGAATGCCTCAGGACATTTACTAACCGGCAGTATATTTTTGCCCTAATCCTAGGGTTACCCCAGTTTCTCCAGTGGCACCATTTAATACTGAATGACTTAGGTCACATAGTTGTGCCACTAAGGGCTGGCATGTCCCGTGCCAACAGCCCCATACTTGAGGCTCAACTGCTCCCAGAAAATGTTCCTTTTCTGAGGGGAGCTGAGCACGTCATTTGCCCAGCAGAGCAAGTGCTGGCTTCCAGACACTTGGCATGGCCCACCGCCCCTGCCTCCCAGAGAAGCAGCTCCTGTGTGCTTGGATTTGCTTTCTTAATGTGCTAGGTCAACATGTTTGTCCACTTTTTTTTTTATTGACTATGATAATAATAGCCAGGACTCAGTACTGGAATACTAGTTTTTAAATGATCATAATCAAACACGCAATAGAAATATCAAAAGGAAAATGACACATTGATACTAGTACTAATGCCTTGATACGACACCTAAAATACTTAGGTACAATTTTTATACCAGAAGCATTATCGAAAATTTAACTTTTAAACACACTCTTTGATGTGATGAGCGTGCGGATGAAAAAAATGTGGCCTGCCAAGTCAGTAGACAAAGGATGTTGCAGGCCTCAGCCAAAGCACTACCCTAACTCTGCACCCTGAGGGGATTCAGGGAGAAAAACAGGATCCTGGCCCTAGACAGGTAAGGTGCACTTCAAGGGAGTGATCTCAGTGAGCCCAGATTCTTGCAGCTTTCGGGGTGGCTCCGTGCTAAAGAATCCACATGCCAATGAAGGAGTTGTGGGGCAGTCCGTAGGGTGGGAAGATCCCCTAGAGGAGAAAATGGCAACCCACTCCAGTATTCTTGCATGGGAAATCCCATGGACAGAGGAGCCTGGCAGGTTACAGTCCATGGGGTCACAAAGAGTCAGACTGAGAGACTGCACAAGTTTGATCAGATTCTTGCCTCTTCCCATAACATAAAGCAAAGCACTGAAATCATTAAATGGAGATACCTGGTTTTCTTTAACACTAGTCTTTTGATGTTCTATCTGGTTTTTTGGGTTTGTTTTTTTTTTTTTTTTTTTTTTTTTTAAAAACTCCTATATATCCTGGCTCTTCCCTTACCTCTTTGCAACAGTTCCTCAGAGCTATCTGAGAGGTCATCATCCAGGCTTAAGTCCTCAGGAATTCCCCCGAATGAGACATACTTCTCACTTTTGCCTGTAGTCTGCGGGATCTCAAAGAGTAGGACACGACTTGAGCCACTGAGCGCACACAGGTTCAGCTTTTATCTTGTGCATTTTTTTTGGTCAACAAATGGAAATAATACTTTTGTGGTTAAAACACATTGACAAAACAAAGATACAGGTCAAAATACCTGTTAGTGTCCCATGGGACAGAGACAAAGGGCATGGTGACGGCTCTGCTACTCTGAGCAATGCACTTAATCCCTTGTTCTCTGATGCCTCTTAACTGTATTACAGACATGGAGAGAGATTGAAGTCAGGTTGTTTCTAATGTCCCTCAACCCCTAAATTCAGATTCCCTTCCTTTCTTAAGAGTACTTGTAATGGATTGTGTACCTTGTGCTCAGATGCTTCAGTCGTGTCTGGCTTTGCAACCCCATGGACCATAGCCCTCCAGGCTCTTCTGTCTATGGGATTTTCCCAGCAAGAATACTGGGGTGGGTTGCCATTTCCTCCTCCAGGGCATCTCCCCAACCCAGGGATCCAACCTGGATCTCCTGCATTGCAGACGAACTCTTTACTGCTGAGTCACCGAAAAAGCCCGGTAATGGATTACAAACTGTAAAAAACATTAAGTATTCCTTAACCTTCAAACTAAAGTCCTGTTCTAGGCTACTTAACTTGAACCCAATATAAATGTAAAAACAAAAGATGCTGTGAAAACAAATCTGAGTAAAGTCTAGTATGACTTTATGGAATTGTGGACAAAAACCTGTCATTTCAGAAAACAAAGGATGTTGCTGTAGCCAGCAACAGGATACAGCAGTGGTCCTGATGTGCACCCTGAAGGGATTCAGGATGGAAGAAAAACAACATCCTGGCCCTAGGTAGTTAAGATGCATATCAAAAAATAATTTCAATGAGCCCAGACTCTTACATCTTCCCATACAAGGAAAAGCACTAAAATCATCGTGAGATGTCCATTTTTAGTGTTTAGCAGTTACCTTTTGATATTTGACTACATAGGGATTTTTTGTTTGTTTTGTTGTTGTTTTCAGCAAAAGCTATATATTCTGGCTTCTCCCTTATCTCTTCAGAGCAGTCCCTCAGAGCTGAGAGGCTGTATCCCTGGCTTAAGTTCTTAAAAAGTTCACCAAATAAAATAAAATTCTCAACTTCTAGTTTGTGCATTTTTTTTTTTCAGTCTACAGAATGGTTGAGTATCTCTTCATTGGACAAAGGGAAGAGCATTGTCACTTGGTTGAGACTAACCGACTCGATGGACATGAGTTTGAGTGAACTCCAAGAGTTGGTGATGGACGGGGAGGCCTGGTATGCTGTGATTCATGGGGTCGCAAAGAGTCGGACACAACTGAGCGACTGAACTGAACTGAACTGAGATTAATTACATTAGGATACAGGGCTTCCGAGGTGGCGCTAGTGGTAAAGAACCCACCTGCCAATGCAGGAGACATAAGAGACATGGATTCAATCCCTGCGTCAGGAAGATCTCCTGGAAGAGGGCATGACAACCCACTCCTGTATCCTTACCTGGAGAATCCCGTAAACAGAGTTTCCTGGTGGGCTCCAGTCCATAGTGTCACACAGAGTTCAACATGACTGAAACAGCTTAGCACACACAGGGAAGAAGTGCCAATGATCTGTTGCAGACTATCTTTAAAAGCAGAAGGAGCCCTGCTTGTCATTACTTTTAGCGGCAGCACAGAGACAGTCAATACAGGTGTCACATCCTGTGTTCCGTCATGCTGGAGGATAATAGAATAGTATTTATTCTTGTAGGTGAAAATGGCTGAAGAATCCTGAATTACTCTAGCATCTCTTCACCCAGGGGCTCTACAAGACAACCAATTATAAGACAGATGAAGTTTTCTTTAATATCTTTGAACTTCAGTTCTCTCCTCTATGGAATTAAGGAGGTAAAGATTAGATTAATTGATTTCTTAGATCTCTTTCAGTTTATGAAGTACTGTTGCAGTAGTTGAAGAAAATACTCAAAATTACTCTATTTCCACCTAGTGGTAAAATGAAGTATTTCTTGCAGCTTTCCTTTGGTAAGTGGTTAGTAGCTTGTCAACTTCCACAATCGCACGATACCTTGGATGTATATCATATAATTTTGCTTAAAGACAAGTTTCCAGTTTCAGTTTGTATAGATAAATGTGCCTCCCACAGTGTTAGTTATAATGTGTAATCATTTCCTAAGACAACAAGCATTGGTGACCTAGAAGTGCACAGCTGGTTGAAAAAGAGAGCACCACATTAAACGAATCACTACAGATTACAGAAAGCAATCCATGTTCAAACTATTGAGTCTTCTCTAAGTGTATTCCCAGATTAATCCAAAAAGGAGGAGAAAAAGCCAAATGATCTCTATCAAGTGTTACTTTTCAAATTTTAGTGTGCAGATCACTCAGGGATCTGCTTACAGTACAGATTCTGATTTAGCAGTTCCAGAATAGGACATAAGACCATGCATTTCTAACAAAGTCCTAGGTGATGCCAGTACTGGAGTCTAGGGACCTTGCTTTGAGTAGCAAGGCTGTAAAATGAGTACAAATTTGCCTAAGGCTTTGTCACCTGGCTGACTTTCACTTCAGTGCATGTGTATTTTCTGACCATATCTCCATAAAAATATATAGAAAAAATGGGAAATCAAACTCATCCCCAAATTATCTCAGTCAACATTTTGCCTTTTTTCTCATTCTGTTGTTGTTCAGTCGCCAAGTCAAGTCCAACTCTTTGCAACCCCATGGACTGCAACATGCCATGCTTCCCTGTCCTATACTGTCTCCCAGAGTTTTCTCAGACTCATGTCCATTGAGCTGATGATGCCATCCAACCATCTTATCCTCTGTTGTCCCCTTCTTCTCCTGCCTTCAATCTTTCCCAGCATCAGGATCTTTTCAAATGAATCAGTTCTTCACATCAGGTGGCCGAAGTATTGGAGTCTCAGCTTCGTCATCAACCATTCCAGTGAATGTTCAGGGCTGATTTGCTTTAGGATTGACTGGTTTGATCTCTTTGCATTCCAAGGGACGCTCAAGAGTCTTCTCCAATGGCGATAGCCACGGGCTTAATCGCTCAGTCGTGTCTGACTCTTTGCAACCCCATGGACTGCAGTCCACCAGGCTCCTCTGTCCATCAGGATTCTCCAGGCAAGGATACTGAAGTGGGTTGCCATGCCCTCCTCCAGGGGATCTTCCCAACCCTAGGATTGAACCCAAGTCTCCCATTTTGCAGGCTAATTCTTTACCATCTGAGCCACCACAGCACCACGATGCAAAAGCATCAATTCTTTGGCATTTGGCCTTCTTTATTGTCCAACTCTCACATGCATACATGACTACTGGAAAAACCATTGCTTCAACTATATGGACTTTTATTAGCAAAGTGATGTCTCTGCTTTTTAACAGAGTGTTGTCTAGGTTCATCATAGCTTTACTTCCAAGGAGCGAGCGTCTTTTAATTTCATGACTGCAGTCACTGTCCACAGTGATTTTGGAACCCAAAAAAGTAAAATGCGCCACTGTTTCCACTTTTCCCCCTTCTATCTACCATTAAGTGATGGGACCGGATGCCAAGCTATGTTTCTCTCTGTTCACTGGAAAGCATGATAGGAAGCTTCACATGGGGTAAGGGACATGGATAATAGTTTTAATCTCTTCGTTAAATCTTATAGCCAGTTTCTGACCCTGACCCTTTCTGGCTTCTTTTGCTCTAGACATGCTTTGAATAATCAGCTTAAAACCAGATTCCATAAGAAATCCCATTTGAAATCAGTTCCAAAAGTATATGCTAATAAGTTGATAGAGCATGGAGCTGCATCTTGACTGAGGGCTATAGCAGCAGAATTTTCCAGATGAGGATAAAGTCAGGGAGCCACAATACTTAAGGCATACTTTGACTGTTAAGTTCTAAATCCTTCAGTGGATCCAGCAGCAACAAGGAACTGGCAATAACTAGCATCCTTCAATGGAAGGTTGTTCTGTTTTGTTTTGGATAATAAGATTATTTCTTATTAAAGTACTTCTAAGAATGGAGTGATTTTATGAACTTTATCCTTTTACTTAAAGCAATTTGATTCTTACACAATGTGACTGCTGTAACTAACCATTAAAACTTTCCAGTTGCTAAATAATTCATGGTAACTCTGTGCTTGCAATGAGATATTGCAAGTGTCACAAAAATAAAAGGTTGTCAGTTTCAAAACAAGGCAGAGGTCATAGTGACTCATCTCATTGTGAGAGAAATCCATTTCCCTTACTTACAGAGGTCTTCCTGCTCTCCAGAATTATGTGTTATTGGGCATTGATTTCATTATTAGCTCACAGCAACAGATTGTAGAAATATGTAGTTTGGCTAACCCTCTCATGCCTCATGCGGGCAGCATTCAAGGTGTCTAAAAGCACAGCACCTAAAGGGGCATCTTGAAGTGGAGCAACAGAATGCTTGCAGAGCTCCCCAATAAACACAAAACTATCAGAAAAACACTAACCTCACCAGGCAATACAGCCTTCAAGACAACTATCCTGGCAACCCCACCTCTAAGCATATTGCCACTCCTAACATACATTATATTATGTACAAAGGCTGGGTCTGGCAGGCCACATACACACAGACGAATTTATAAAAGACAGTTTTGCCCTCTTAAACTTGCAAAGAACAAAAATTCCAAATAATATTTTTCCACTGTGCTATGTGCTGTCTTAGATGCACAGTCATGTCCGACTCTTTGTGACCCCATGGACTGTGGCCTGTCAGGCTCCTCTGTCCATGGGGATTCTCCAAACAAGAGTGCTAGAGTGGGTTGCCATGACCTCCTCCAGGGGATCTTCCCGATCAAACCCAGATCTCCTGCGTTGCAGGTGAATTCTTAACCATCTGAGTCACCAGGGAAGCTCAAGAATACTGGAGTGGGTAGCCCATCTCTTCTCCAGGAGATCTTCCCAACCCAGGAATCGAACCAGGGTCTTCTGCATTATAGGCGGATTCTTTACCAGCTGAACTACCAGGAAAGTGGCCAAATTGTTTTCTGGCAGATTATACTATCCTGTTTTTCAGTCCCACCTTCCAAATGCTATTCTATGATTGAGTGTTTTTCTCTCCAGATTTTAACACCATTTGATCATTTCTCTTTATTGATACTTTTTACTAGAATTAATGATTTTTCAAATCCGACATAGTAAATAACTTGCCCTGAGCTTTTTACCCTGATGGGTCAGGACCATTGCTTCCTTTCGCCTAAATTAGCTGATGGTAAGAACCATCAGAATTTAATAACCTACCTAAATCCAACTGAAGGTACTTCCTGGATTCTCTCTGGTCCTCTGAACTTGGTGGTGGGAGACCTACTCCATCGTCCCTTAGAGGCATGTGCAGCACTGCAAAAACAGCATCGCAGGATTCTGTGTCCCACGTTAAGGAGCCAAGAGGCAGGATAAGTACTTCCCTTCATCTACCTGTGAACACCGTGGACATGTTTTGTTCACCTGCCCACTTCAGCACTGACTAAAGATAAAATTCAGCAGCATGTAGTGAAATGTTTGTTTTATTCCTCCAAGTGTTATCCCCATGTCGTCTGGCCTCTTTTGTTCCTGAATTTCTTCTTTTACAGCAATGAATGACTCTGTTAATAATGAGAAGCCAATATGCATTTCCAATGAACCAGTTTTCTGGGTTGGCTAGATGCTGTGATTTCCTACAGCAACCGGGAGCTGAGTGGATGTTCCCGTTGAGGTCAACCATGATCTTGGTCTGGGTCTATTTTAGAAGGTGGATAAAGAATATTTGTACCACAAATCTCAGATCTTGTCATCATCTTGTAGATTCAAAATACTTTGTTAATCCCTCAGTACAGAGTTGAGTTTCCTAATGTCTCTTCTGCCCTGGTAGATTAGCAGAACTAAACACTATTTTTGACATAATGCAAGATGTATTGCCTATATTGCCCAGTTAGCCTTAGGACAAGTCTGAGTGATGGCTGTTGTCCTGTTGTAATTATAAACAGTACTGTCACTCAAAGTAACTCAAATTGAATGATATTGGATGAAGAGTAATAAAATGTAATTATCACCTACCAGGCAGCTCTAAAGACTAAACTGCAAGTATGACATTACCATGCGACTCTAATAATCATCTAATGTAAAACCTGAAGATTTTTTTACAGCAGAGGAGAAAGGCTGTGAGGCATAGTCACGTGACCCACTCACATGACCTTACACAAATATGTCGTGTGTGCACTGCTCTGCTTACCCACAAATGAAAGACAAACACAGCTGTCCACACAGGACAGACCCCTTTGATTCAAGTCAGCCTGCATTTTTATACTGCCTAACAATCATGTGGAATAGGATGTAGTCCTTGTTTTCAAGAAGTTTGTCATCTAAGCTTATATCAACCAAGGAACTTGCATTTATATAATTTTTTCATTTTATCATTTATTAAAACATTTCTCTCTTAGTTCTAAAACTTCTCAAAAATGCCTCTGAAAACACCACATAGATTCATTTTATCTTTGTAACATTAATTGAACTTTCCAAGGAAATACCACAGAGCCTTCTGGGTGGGGAGTTATTGGGGGGGGGGCATGGTGACTGCATATATAGTCCTAAATACTTTTGATTCTAGATTTTTGATTGTTTACTTTTTGGTGTGTTTGTTTGAACAGATCATCTCTTTGACAGGAACGAGGTGAGTGTACTGAATGACATATCCTGTTGGAACTAATGTACCAAATGCCACAGAACCACTGAGGTAACATTCACTAAGATCAGAAAGATCTTGACTAAGAAATACTGGGTTAGAGAGCATGAGGCAACTCACATCACTACTCCAGTCACTCTGTGTTTCAGAATTAGTTCATCACCCTGAACCTGGGAATAAACTGACATTTGGCATAGCATATTCAAAAGCAGAGACACTGTGCTAACAAAGGTCCGTCTAGTCAAAGCTATGGTTTTCCCAGTGGTCACCTATGAATGTGAGAGTTGGACTGTGAAGAAGGCTGAGTGCCAAAGAATTGATGCTTTTGAACTGTGGTATTGGAGAAGACTCTTGAGAGTCCCTTGGACTGCAAGGAGATCCAACCAGTCCATTCTGAAGGAGATCAGTCCTGGGATTTCTTTGGAGGGAATGATGCTAAAGCTGAAACTCCAATACTTTGGCCACCTCATGCAAAAAAGTTGACTCATTGGAAAGGACTCTGATGCTGGGAGGGATTGGGGGCAGGAGGAGAAGGGGACGACAGAGGATGAGATGGCTGGATGGCATCACCGACTCAATGGATATGAGTTTGAGTGAACTCTGGCAGTTGGTGATGGACAGGGAAGCCTGGAGTGCTGTGGTTCATTGGGTCACAAAGAGTCGGACATGACTGAGCGACTGAACTGAACATTGTGAGATACACAACTTGCATAATAAAATCTGCCAGTGTGCAAGTCACAACAGGGATTCTCCACCATGCCAGCCAGGCTGGGCAAGGACCAGAAAATCCTGCTGTGTTCCCTTTACTGTGTCAATGACATCCTCTTTGGAAAGAAGAGACTCAGAAGCAAAGCTTAATAATTTTCCCACACATCCTCTGATACCTTTGTCTTTCAGTAGAAATTATAAATGGTTCCTGGAAGAAGAATATGACTCTGTTATGACAAGTTTCATTGTATTTATTATACAATACAAAATATTATTACTTCGGTGGCTATATTATCAGTATATCATACAAAGTAATAAAAACTCTAGTCAGTCAAGGAAAACACACAAAGGTATCATAACAATCCTCTGAGAAGTCACAGACCCACACCAGTCTTGCAACAGACAGGCCCCTTAAACTAAAATAGATCCTAACTTCCTTTCTTGTCTGCTATTCTAGAATAGGACCAGCTTCTGGAAACAGGAATGAATGTCACTTACTGGTGTCCCTTTGAAAGTTACTTACTACATGAAAGTCATTTTATACCACTTACTATATGAAAAAAACAGGGTTTTTTTCCCCCATTATATTGTACATCTTTCCATTTTATTTTATTTTTGCATTTTGGTTGACATAATCACTTCTGAGATATATTTACAGAAACAGAAGTTGGTCTCCATTAGGAACAGAAAATCATAACTGCCTAATATCTCATTTTGAAAGCAAGTAGGGATAGAAACTGGTCTTCTTAGGTGGCTCAGCGGTAAAGAATCTGCCTGCCAGCACAAGAGATGAAGAAGGTACAGGTTCAATTGCTGGGTCAGGAAGATCCCCTGAAGGAAGAAATGGCAACCCACTCCAGTATTCTTGCCTGGAGAATCCCATGGACAGAGGAGCCTGGTGGGCCAGTCCACATAGTCACAAAGAGTTAGAGGTGACTGAGCAACTGAGCTCTCATGCACAGGGAATGAGTCATAATCAGAAACAAGATAAAAGTCACTTCAGAATTCAGTAAACCTTTTATTTATCACTTGTCAGCATTCATGAACCTTGTGAAGAACGTAGCAGCGAGCTCCTTTTCGCTTTCATCTTTCCTGAGCTAGTGGCAGCGGCCCCGCCTTTTGTAGAGCAGGGCTCCATTTCTTTCACACACTGACTTTCTCAACTCCAACCCTGAAGGCCTCTACTCTGAGGAAATTGAAGTCATTTTTGCATATTCAGAAGTTAAACTTGATCTCTGGTTCCCACACCCAAGTCACTGAATTTTTGTTTGCACATTTTGGCAGTAATTTCTAGTCAAACCTGATCGCAGTCCCATTAGCTGTCAGTTACGCCCATATATTATCAGTAAATCCCTGAAAGTCAAGTGGTTTCATTTCTGAATGGAATGTATGATTTGAAATCAGAACTAAAGGAGGATCTTAAAATTTTAGAATTTGGATGAATTATAGATGTCTTCTACTTCAATGTAAGCCCATTCAGATTTCTCTTAGTACAAATAAATTCAACCTCTCACTTAAATCCTTCTGGAGACGGAGACGTTTCTTCCCCACCAATAAGTCCTTTGTGCATTTAACTGGGGGAAAGCCATTATCACTATGTACTGAAATCTTCTTTCAGTGATTGATAGCTATTGGTCTTAGTTTCACCCTTTGGAATAACATAGAATGTCTGCTCGCTGACTTGCTCATGGTAGACCTATAAGGTCTGTATGTACTGGATGGTGATACTTAATGTAGACAGTTGCTTAGAAATCCAAATATATTGTATATAAGGTACTTTGGATAAAGAGAGAACTATAAATAAAATTATATAAAATATACATTATGTGTCAGTTCAGTTCGGTTCAGTCACTCAGTTGTGTCCGACTCTTTGCGACCCCATGAATCGCAGCAAGCCAGGCCTCCCTGTCCATCACCAACTCCCAGAGTTCACTCAGACTTACGTCCATCGAGTCAGTGATGCCATCCAGCCATCTCATCCTTGGCCGTCCCCTTCTCCTCCTGACCCTAATCCCTCCCAGCATCAGAGTCTTTTCCAATGAGTCAACTCTTCGCATGAGGTGGCCAAAGTACTGGAGTTTCAGCTTTAGCATCATTCCTTCCAAAGAAATCCCAGGGCTGATCTCCTTCAGAATGGACTGGTTGGATCTCCTTGCAGTCCAAGGGACTCTCAAGAGTCTTCTCCAACACCACAGTTCAAAAGCAGCAATTCTTCAGCACTCAGCTTTTTTCACAGTCCAACTCTCACATCCATACATGACCACTGAAAAAACTATAGCCTTGACTAGACGGACCTTAGTCGGCAAAGTAATGTCTCTGCTTTTGAATATGCTATCTAGGTTGGTCATAACTTTTCTTCCAAGGAGTAAGCGTCTTTTAATTTCATGGCTGCAGTCATCATCTGCAGTGATCTTGGAGCCCAAAAAGATAAAGTCTGACACTGTTTCCACTGTTTCCCCATCTATTTCCCATGGTATGTGTATATAAATGTGTATGTACATATATGTATAGGTGGGTGCATGTATATATATATACACACTATTTTTATTTATATATATATATGGAGAGAGAGAAGTATTAATTATAGAAAAAAGAATAGTAAAAAATAGTAATTCTAATTACATTTTAAATTTAAACTAAGCTAGAGGCTAGGAAGGGCTTCTCAGGTGGTGCTAGTGGTAAAGAACCCTCCTGCCAATGCAGGAGACATAAGAGATGTGGGTCCAATCCCTGGGTCTGAAAAATCCCCTCCAGTGTTCATGCCTGGAGAATCCCATGGACAGAGGACTGGTGGGCTACAGTCCATGGGGTTGCAAAGAGTCAGACACGCCTAAAGCGACTTAGCACACAAGCAGAGGCTAGGAAGGATCACATAATAACAACTAAAATCTTGTTTAAATGTGACTATTGCAAAACATTCAGAAAAAGAATCATTTCCAGTCTACTCAACATAATTAGAGTATTTCATAATCCAACTGCAACTATTGCCTCAGAATGCAGTTTTTCCAGAGTAAGTAAGCAATAACAGAATCCCAAATTACAGGTTTACAAAGAGAATTGAGTTAGAGCAATTTCCTTCTCCTTTTTAACTCTATGCAGCAATATTTTAAGATACGACAGGCATAGAAACACTGACATCACTCATAAAACAATACTTTTATTAATTATCCATCCTAATGGCACAATGATATAGATGAAAGAACAGTGTCCTAAAAATGTAGGAAACCCTAGTTCTAGACTTTTGTCCTGTTACAGAATAACTTTGTAAACTTAGGTTTTTATTTCTCATCTGAAAAATGAGAACAGAGTAAATCAAATTTTCAAGGATATACATATTAATTTCACAAAGCATTTCTTTGACAACCTAAAAGGAAATCTTCATTGACAAAAAAGAATAACAACAAAAAAAACTCCAAGTTGTGTCCTTTAATCATTTATCATCTATTTTTAAGGGTTAAATATAATAGTTGAAAAAAAAATACATGCCATTGGCTGTTTTCAGATCTCACCACCTGGGCAAATCCTTATTATTGTTGTCCAGCCTGTTTACCCAGCAAGAGAGCTTGCTGAAGGGGGCATTCCAAGCAGAAATGGAAGAATTCTCTGAGTCAAGAAAATTGCAAGTAAGAAATTCTCAGTGATAAGAGGTGGGGGTGGATTCTCCAAAGAATCCACAGTTGCATCTTATGTGTGGGGAAAAAAAAAAAAAAAGTAGGCAGCTTTAAATACTCACCAAGAGCAATTTGTTGTTCATTTGCCAAGTTGTGTCTAACTCTTTGTGACCCCATGGATGGCAGCACACCAGGCTTTCCTGTCCTTCACCATCTCCCAGAGTTTGCTCAAACTCATGTCCATTGAGTCAGTGATGCCATCCAACCATCTCATCCTCTGTTGCCCCCTTTTCCTCCTGCCCTCAATCTTTCCCAGGGTCTTTTCCAATGAGTCAGCTTTTCACATCAGGTGGCCAAAGTAGTGGAGCTTCAGCTTCAGCATCAGTCCTTACAATAAGGATTCAGGGTTGATTTACCTTAAGATGAACTGGTTTGATTTCCTTGCTGTCCAACAGACTCTCCAGAGTGTTTTCCAACACCACAGTTTGAAAGCATTAATTTTTCAGCACTCAGCCTTCTTAATGATCTCACTCCCACTAAGAGCAAACAAATGCTAAATATATTTTACCATTCAAATGTAAATAAGTTTCACCTCATACTATTCCAGTCAAATAAGATTTTTTTTCTACTTTTTTTTTCCCCCTCTTTTCCACAGCATGAGAGCAGCCAGAGGTAGCCTCAAGGAGGCAGGATGAGATTGAGGAGAGGTCTCCATATTCGCCCACAGAAGTTTTCCAGGCTGTGCAGAAGCTACGGGAGGGCAGGCAACTGCTTTCTTCTTGCACAATGAGAAGCTCCACTCTTTAAACCTTTCAGTTACATGTGTGTTCACTTAACGCCTGTGAAATGTGCAAGAGTTACTCCCATTCCTCCTCCTCATTAACCCCACTCTCTCTTTTTTCCCATGTACTAGGAGATTTCTATCCTTTCTTAAAATAATTGCCAGAGTTATGCCAGATATATAGATCAATTAAGTCAAATGGTGCCTCTGAAAACAAATGGTGAGAAGACAGTATCAATAGATTTGAGCATGAAAACCTCACTTTTAGGTTGCTGGGGGATTTTTTTGGGTTTTGTTTTTTTTTTTAACATCTCCAGACACTTGATGATGGTAAAAGCATCCTTCATATGACTCCATGTGCCAAAAAATGTAGTTAAGAATGTGCATGCATGCGTGTTAAGTCTCTTCAGTCTTGTCTGACTCTTTGTGACCCTATGGACTGGAGCCCACCAGGCTCCTCTGTCCACGGGATTTTCCAGGCAAAAATACCAAAATGGGTTGCCATGCCCTCCTCCAGGGCATCTTCCCCAACCAGGGATCAAACCCACATCTCTTATGTCTCCTACACTGGCATCAGGTTCTTTACCATTGGCGCCACTTGGAAAGCCCAATTACGAATGTTGGTGTTCTGTTAGAAAGTGGCGAATTATAATTGACCATTCATGTAATTAGAAAAGGCAATGAAGAGGTTGAGAATAGATTTTGTGATCAAAGAAACTTTGGGTGTTGTAAATACCAATGGAGATTAATGGAGATTAAGCCTCTGTTTATCTTCTGTTTATTAAGGATTATATTACTTTCTCTTCTTTACCTTTTAAGACATGGGAAGCTGGGAGGGGACATTCTCTTTCAGGCTACATGTTTAACTTGCTTGTTCAGTTTCCCCTTAACAGTAGCAGGATGAAAAATTGCATATACATATATAACCTCACCGGAAAGGCAATGGCACCCCACTCCAGTACTCTTGCCTGGAAAATCCCGTGGACGGAGGAGCCTGGTAGGCTGCAGTCCATGGGGTCACTAGGAGTTGGACACAACTGAGCAACTTCACTGTTACTTTTCACTTTCATGCATTGGAGAAGGAAATGGCAACCCGCTCCATTCCCTGGAGAATCCCAGGGACGGTGGAGCCTGATGGGCTGCCATCTATGGAGTCGCACAGAGTTGGACACGACTGAAGCGACTTAGCAGCAGCAGCATGTAACCTCACAAAAAGAACATCATTCTCTTTTCTTCCTCATATCATCTCCACTCTCACCAAACTTCTCCAAGATGAGCTAAAGTAATAAATCTATTTCATTTTGCAAACGTACTTCTGGAATTGTCCTTGGCACCTAGGATTATCCAAGGTAAATAAGTATCTCTTACAGCTTTTCTCTTAATAAAGTGAAAAGTAAGTATAGTTTAGAAGAATTTCTGAAATAAGATTATTGGGATTTATAAGGAACTTTCATAAAAGAATTTAACCTGCTGAAAAGAAACGGGACAGAAGTTTTCGGCACCTTTGCTGATTCAGTTAACACTAGCTTCTAGAATGTGCATTGCAGAAGCCCTGGTACCTTTAGAACATCCATCCAAACACTGTGATAACCACAGAATCTTTAGGAAGACCTCAGCATTCATTTGTGCTGTGACTACAACACAGTGTCCAGGCTTCTACCTTCTGAATGGCTTACTCTGATGTTGCTCTTTTCAGACCACTGAATCAACAACAATACAAAGGTGATTTTACGCTGGTTACTCACACCTAAGGTCATCACACTGGTGCCCTAGATAGGTTATTAATTGTTTCCATTTACAGCATACTCCAGAAAACAGTTCCAGATAGAGGGCCAACCCTTGTAGCTAGGGAGTAGGTCACAATGACTAGAGTCCAGGAAAACAGTTGAGTCACTGTGGGCGGAAGAGATAAAACCTGCACTAGGACAGGAGTTATATGCAGAGTACATCATGAGAAAGCTGGACTGGAAGAAACACAAGCTGGAATCAAGATTTCTGGGAGAAATATCAATAATCTCAGATATGCAGATGACACCACCCTTATGGCAGAAAGTGAGGAGGAGCTGAAAAGCCTCTTGTTGAAAGTGAAAGAGGAGAGTGGAAAAGTTGGCTTAAAGCTCAACATTCAGAAAATGAAGATCATGGCATCTGGCCCCATCACTTCATGGGAAGTAGATGGGGAAACAGTAGAAACAGTGTCAGACTTTGTGTTTTTTGGGGGCTCCAAAATCACTGCAGATGGTGACTGCAGCCATGAAATTAAAAGGCATGAGAGTCCCTTGGACTGCAAGGAGATCCAACCAGTCCATTCTGAAGGAGATCAACCCTGGGATTTCTTTGGAAGGAATGATGCTAAAACTGAAGCTCCAGTACTTTGGGCACCTTATGCGAAGAGTTGACTCATTGGAAAAGACCCTGATGCTGGGAGGGATTGGGGGCAGGAGGAGAAAGGGACGACCGAGGATGAGATGGCTGGATGGCATCACAGACTCAATGGACGTGAGTCTGAGTGAACTCCGGGAGTTGGTGATGGACAGGGAGGCCTGGCGTGCTGCGATTCATGGGGTCGCAAAGAGTCGGACACAACTGCGCGACTGAACTGAACTGAGGACAGGAGTTAGTTATGCCTCCGACCAGCACCCAACCTTATTAACAAATAACAACACTCAGGACAAAAAATTAAGGTAGGAACCCTCAGAAGGCTGGCAAGGTTGTACGTCAGTATAACCACTTCAAGAATCTGTTTGAAATTATCTGCTATAACTGAAATTTTACACCAAGAAACATACAAAAATGCGTATTATTTGTAACACTTCTCCCAAATGGAAAGAACTCAAAAGTTCACAACAGAATGAGTTTTTTAGTGTGACATACAGTGTCTCCTACAGCTGAACCTTCAAGTTGCAAACTTGCAAAGTGGCGAACATTCATTTGCATGTCCAATCATGTAAGTTATTTAGTTCACGCATCTGGGGTGCGTTGTCATGTGTGGGCATCCTCTCCACGTGGTTGTGCTTTTGTGTACTTTCCTGTACAGTACTGCATAGAGCATTGTAGTACAGGATCTTTATTTCAAGCCCAGGATGTCCAGAAGCAAGAAGGTAGATACAACTAAATCCAGCAAGGAAACAGATACTGTGCCATTAATATCACTCATGAGTACAGTTACAGCTTGCCCTCTATCTCCTATTGCTGACAGTCCTTTGGCTCTACCATTTCCCGCCCTCTCTCCCTCCTCCAGTCAGTTACCTTCTTGCCTATTCACTTGATGCCAGCCCCTGTATGCCAGCTGTGGACTATACTACTGTACTTATCAAGATACTGTCAGATTTAAAATGTTCCCTTTATTTTTTGTGTTTGTTTTTTATGTACTACTTGTGTGAAAGCATTATAAACATATTATAGTATAGTACTGTACAGCCGATTGTGTTATTTGGGTACCTAGGCTAACTTTGTGGACTTAAGAACAAATTGGACTTACAAATACCCTCTCAGAACTCACTTTTACACAGAGGACTTGCTGTATTCATACAGTGGAATAGTATTCAGCAGTGAAGATGAAAGAACTATGGCTACTTGCAACCACTTGGAAGAATTTCATAAAGGTGCTGAGCAAAAGAATCCATACAGAGACTAAAAATGTAAATATTCTACTCAACTAAAATTCAAGTGAATTCCCTGGCGGTCCAGTGGCTAAGACTCTGCACTGCCACTGCTGAGGGACTAGGTTCAGTCCTTGGTCAGGGAACTAAGATCCCACAAGCCACCTGGCATAGCCAAAAAAAATTCAAAAATAGGTAAGGAGGAGCTATTGGGAAGGGAATAAGGGGGCTTCAGAGCGCTGGGAAAGCTTTCTGTCTGAATGATTACATGAGAAATTTCATGTTGGTGATATTTCACCAAGCTGTACACATAGAGTCTGTGTATTCTTCTCTTTTTAATGTTAGGCCTTAGTTGGGAATGTTTATTAGTGAAAGAACTATGAAATCTCTTGTCTCCAGAAAAAAAAATTGCAAGTGGGTCAATAAAATTCTACATGTGTTACTAATCCTAGCTTATAAAAGAATCCTCATTGTTTTAATTGTTTTTGTTGTTCAGTCGCTAAGTCGTGTGCAACTCTGCGACCCCATGGACTGCAGCACACCAGGCCTCTCTGTCCTTCACCATCTCTCAGCGTTTACTCAAACTCACGTCCATTGAGTCAGTGATGCCATCCAACCATCTCATCCTCTGTTGCCCCCTTCTCCTCCAATGAGTCGTTTCTTCGCATCAGGTGGCCAAAGTATTGGAGTTTCAGCTAAAGCCTCAGTCCTCCAATGAATATTCAGGGTTGATTTCCTTTAGGATTGACTGATTTGATCTCCTTGTTGTCCAAGGGACTCTCAAGTCTTCTCCAGCACCATAATTCAAAAGCACCAATTCTTTGGTGCTCAGCCTTCTTTAGTTAGGGGCTATATAACTTTTTACTTTATCAATTTTAACCTGTCAGTCGAGTACAGCTAGAGTTGGTTAAATTCAGCAGTTAAGGAAGTGTATTTTGAGGGGACTACACAGTACTTGGGCTTCCCTGTTTGTTCAGTTGGTAAAGAATCCACCTGCAATGCACGAGACGACCTTGGCTCAATTCCTGGGTCAGGAAGATCCACTGGAGAAGGGATAGGCTACCCACTCCAGTATTCTTGGGCTTCCCTTGTGGCTCGACTGGTAAAGAACCCACCTGCAGTGCAGGAGACCTGGGTTCGATCCCTAGGTTGGGAAAAGGAAAAGGCTACCCACTCCAGTATTCTGATCTGGAAAATTCCATTGACTGTATAGTCCCTGGGATGGTAAAGAGAACACAACTGAGCAACTTTCACTTTCACACGGTATCTTGATTTTCCACTTTACAAGGTTACACTGACAACTATGGGGGTGACGTGTGACTAAGAAGTATCTGAGGACTCCTTTTGAAGACTGCATGATAGAATGGAAAAAAGTTGGAATTTGGAGTCAGAGGGAACAGAGTCTCAATTTGAACTCTGCTAGACAGATAACTAGCTTTGTGATCTTGAGCAAGTCACATACTTTCTCTGTGTCCTCATCTTTAAAGAAGATTAGTGATATCCATTTAAGTTAGGGCTGTACTATGTGTGTGCATGCATGCTCAGTTGCTTCAGTTGCGTCCAACTCTTTGTGACCTTATGGACTGTAGCCCTCTGGGCTCCTCTGTTCATGAGATTATCTGGCAAGAATGCTGGAGTGGGTTGTCATTTCCTCTTCCAGGGGATCTTCCAGGCCCAGCGTTCAAACGTGCTTCTCTTAAAACTCCTACATTGGCACGCAAGTTCTTTACCACTGCGCCACCTGGGAAGCCCTTTCATGATATGTGTGAGTATAGTGCATGTTATCTAGTTAAAGGGAACTATCTTTACGAATAGAAATACCTAACCTATTTGTCAACAAAGTAAATAGATGGAACCAACATAAAATGTAAATTTTATTTTGTTCTCAAGGTTTTTACCACAAGATAAAATGTTCCAAAAGCATGGTCTTGGGCCCCAGGAAACAACTAGGCTGTCTCAGAAGTCTGAAGCTGGTAGTCTCTGTGGTCTCAAATGCTTTCTTCAGGAATCTAAGTAACCAACATGCCTCTGAGCCTTGCTTGGCACAACACTACAACTAATGTTTCCCAGATGAGGGCTTCAGAACCCTGCAGTGATTTGCACTTGAACTTTTATCACAGGATGCCTCCAGGAAAAGGGTAAAATGGAGAAGAGGGCAGAACATGAGCAGCAAAGGGGCAAAACGATCATTACCATTAACATAAGGAGGGACTAGAAAGAAAATATGTAATTCCAACATTTTGATCTAATTCACTGAAAGAAATGTGTAATATAAGATTTAGTGTGTGGTATTTCATTCCTCAGTGGCTCAGGGGTAAATAATCTACCTGCAATGCAGCAGAAGCAAGTTTGATCCCTTGGTTGGGAAGATCCCCTGGAGAAGGAAATGGCTATGCAGTCCTATATTCTTCCCTGGGAAATCCCATGAACAGAGGAGCCTGATGGGCTACAGTCCATGGGGTTGCAAAGAGTAGGAGATGACTCAGTGACTAAACAACCACAGCATGTTACAGGTAAGCTTGAGTATCAACTGTTCAACCAACAGTACACAGCCTCAGCACTGATATCTAAAAGTTTTAGTCTCATATATACAAAATAGATATAATTAGAGCTTTACAGTTTTTCCTTGGCAAAAAGAAATGGTTTAATTATTTAACTGTTAAACAATTATGTTAGTCTTTTATTGCCCGTTTTTTACATTTTCAAAAATATACATAGGTCCTTATAAAGAGAAGAGATTTGTGGAATTAATACAGTGACTTCCCTTCCCATGAGCCCCAAGTATACTGGAAATGATGTCATTTGTCTTAGGGGCTTTGAACTCCACTGAAAGCAGACCTTATCATGACCACAGATGTTTACAGATAAAAGAAACTTTAAGAGCTCATTCTGGTCCTGTAGCCAGAAAGACAAGGAATTGCACTTTCCATCTTACCTATCTCTGAAACTTCGTCCTACAACTTTTTTAACCTAAAAGTATTGGTTCTGACATAATTTAATTAAGCGTGTGAGAAACTACAGTATTCCAGAGTCTGAAATTGATATAATTAAAGTGAAATGCAAAGTGTGGACCCTCTGATGCCATTTTATAATGTCACATTCCATCACTCCTGTTTAATATCAAATCACAAGAGATATTTTTCATCTGTTAATTGCATTTTACATGCCCTTCACATCACTGGCCTCAAAGCAATTAAATTTGAGGGAAAAAATTACTGAAGCAATGAGTAATGTCCAAAATAATCAAGTTCAGTAAAGTTGCCTTCTCTGAGTGATGACTCTAGCAGATGAGTTACCCTAGTTTCATTCTACTATAGCTGTTTCAGTCTCAAAAATACATAGGTTTAAAACTGAGGGATCTAGAGAAAGTTTTATTTCCCAGAGTATTTGGAAATATAGCAAAAAGAATGAAACCTACTGATTTGTAATACTGTATTATAAACTGATTATTCTTTACATAAAGTGTAAACTATCAGCAAACACTAAAAATGAAATTAATACTTGGTCAGTTTTCATTATACTTTATCCATGAGTCTCATGATCCACAAAGCGTTCTTGGCAGTTTTACGCTTCAGATACTCTCTCCTAGACTTGATGTGCTTTCATGACAAATCACTTCAGTCCTGTCCAACTCTTTGAACCCCTTGGACTGTGGCCTCCCAGACTCCACTGTCCATGGGATTCTCCAGGCAAGAATACTGGCGCGATTACCGCCTGGTACCACTAGTGCCACCTGGGAATAGTTGACACAAAAGACTTGACGCTCTGACTTCTAGTCGTAGGAAACCTAGTGTATGATATTTTGGGATATTGGGTTAAATCAAATTAAATTACCATATTTGTAATCAAAAGCAGTCACATTCAGGAAATTCTTATATGATAACAACCAAACAGCTGATAGGTATTGAATACAAGCATCTTGGTGTACCTGGAAACATCACAGGGTTCATTCTCCATTAAACTGATATGAATATATATTTTGAAACTATTATCTTATAAAGCGTTCTTGTGCTTACTCTTCTCTATCTTTTCCCATACCCACTTTCTCCTTCATCCTTTGAGTGGTTACTTTCTAATCTATTAATCCCATAGAAACTCCTCTCTCCAAAATCAATGATGATCATTCAGGAAATTGTCAAATCCAAACACTTCTACAAAGTTCACATCATGCTATGTAATCTAAGTATTTTACAAATGTTAAATTATTTGATTCTCATAACAACCTTATGATATGTACTGCTATTGTCCTTATTTTTATGTAAATGAGGAAATTGAGGCCCAGGGAGGTTAAATGATTTGACCTAGCTAGTAAATGGCAGAGGAAAAAAAAAGAAAATTGTTCAGTCATGTCCGACTCTTTGCAACCCCATGGACTGCAGCCCTCCAGGCTCCTGCATCCATGGGATTCTTCAGGCAAGAATACTGGAGTGGGTTGCCATGTCCTCCTCCAAGGGATCTTCCCAACCCAGGTCTCCTGCATTGCAGGAAGATTCTTTATCCCTGAGCTACCAGGGTAGCCCAGAAAGCGACAAAGTCAGGATTCAAATCCAGAGTCTGGGTCCAAAGTCATTGCTGTTGACCCCCTCCACAGTGAGCTGGATTTGTTTATCTCTTCACTCTCTGTCTGGAACACCATCAGTTCACTTCTGGTAGGTCCTTCTCTATTGGATCTTTCTTAATCCCTCACTACTTTAATGAACTCAACTTCTCTCTCCTTTGAAAATCCTCTGTAACAAATATAAAGACTTACACTTATTTCCATCTGCATTTCTCTTTCATATAACCTCCTTGACACCCTCTTTTTACTATTTGCTATGGTTTTCTCTGACTCTAAATGCTGGATGTTCCAAGGTTAAAGCCTTTGAGCTTTTTCTCTATACTTAACACTCTTCTTCTCAGTGAGTCCATTCACTTCAAGCTGCAAACACCATCTGTACAGGACAACTCCCACATCTATAGCTCCGGCTTAGAATTCTGTCCTGAACTCCAGTCCCCTATATATAGAAGGATTTCACTTGGTCGTCTAGCGGGATCTCACAGTTAACATGTGCAAACAAAACTCCTAACACTTGCTCCCTCCCATAAACTCCATCTCAGTTTCCAACCAACCAGTGATGACACCATGCTTCCTATCCCTCAGGGCCAAAAATGTTGGCATCAGTTTTTATAGCCCCTTCTCTCTCAATCTACAGTCAATCAGTTACCAAATCTGATTGGCCCTACTTTCAAAATAGATCCAGATTGCAACTATTGGTCTCCACTGCTATTCAAGACCAAAACTTTCCCTTGAACCATAATCATTTCTCACCTGAGTTAGGCTCCTAATAACGTCTGTTCTTGCCTCTGTAGTTATTTTTTCCCAATGGAAGACTAAGTGACACTATAAAAATATAAGTCAGATCATATCAGTCCTCCATTAAACTCTTTCCAGTAGGTCCTTATCTCACTCTTAGTGAATGTCAAGGTCACTTTCACTGGCCCCTGTTCCCTCCTTGGCATCACTTCCTTCTGCTCTAATTCTGCCTAAAATACTGGCCTTCTTGCCGTTCTTCCAGTCCTCTGCGAATGTTTCCAGTTCAGAGTCTTTGCAATAGTGTTCTGCTGCGACTTGCTGCTCTGCCTGGAACTTCTGTTTCCCACATATCATTGCTCCTTAACCTGCATCTGGTCTTTGTATAAACATTACTTTCTCAGTGAGGCCTTTCCTGGTCACACTATTTAAAATCGATAGTCCCTGATTCTAACATTCTCTATCTTGCTTTCTAGCCTTACTTTTCTCCATATCACTACCTAACAGGATATATTTTACTTATTAAATTATTTCTATCTCTCCCCACCAGGATCTAAGTTTCATCAAAATTCACTATTCCAATCTCAGTGCCAGGCAGTGCCTATCATATAACAAATACTCTAAAAATGTTGGTAGGTGTTTCTAGTGCTGTTAAGAACCTGCCTGCCAATGCAGGAGACATAAGAGACATGGGTTCAACTCCTGGGTTGGGAAGATCCCCTGGAGGAGGAAATGGCAACCCACTCCAGTATTCTTGCCTAGAGAATCCCACGGACAGAGGAGCCTGGCAGGCAATAGTACATAGGAGCTCACAGAGTTGGACATGACTGAAGCAACTTAGCATGCATGCATACAACCCTCAGCCTGTAACTCAAAGTAGAGAATACGTCGGTCTTTGATAAATGGTATTGAATGGATCTGTTCGTTTGTGATTGAATATATATTCTTTTTATCAAATATCTAAGCTATCCTAAGATCACTCTAAAGGCAACTCCAATCCCTAGTTTTATTTCAACTCTCTATTTTCAAATTTCCAAACCTGAAAATTGCAGTACCAACAGCCTATTGTTTATATCATCCTGGATGGTATAGATCCTCCAAATTCAGCCTAAAGGTAAACACATCTCTAAACACTCACTGCCCAAGCTCAATTAGCTTTCTACTATTTTTATCAATGCTCAGTCAACAGTCATTTTTGTATCTACTGAGTTCTATACCCCTGTATCCAAATAATTATCAAACCTGAGAGTCTAGCTGTATGTACAATGCTTCTCTACTTTGTCTCGTTCTTTCATTCATTCATTTCATACACCTTCATCAGACTTCGACTGTTTCTTTATCCCATCAATTCGATCAGTTATTCAGTCTTTCATCCATCTCTTCACACATCAGTTCAGTTCAGTTCAGTTCAGTCGCTCAGTCATGTCCAACTCTTTGCGATCCCATGAATCTCAGCACGCCAGGCCTCCCTGTCCATCACCAATTCCCGGAGTTCACTCAGACTCATGTCTATTGAGTCTGTGATGCCATCCAGCCATCTCATCCTCGGTCGTCCCTTCTCCTCCTGCCCCCAATCCCTCCCAGCATCAGGGTCTTTTCCAATGAGTCAACACTTCACAGCAAACATTTACTGAATCCCCACTGCACTAAATATTTGGCCTATACTGAACAAAATGTACTCTCAAATGGTATCCTTGATCAGAAAGTGTCACTTGGTAGGACAAATTGATGCAATACCATTTGCTTCAATCCTTTAACTGTATTATTTACCTGATAAACAAAGCCAAGTCCTGAATCTGTGCCAGTCACGGGTTTTGAATTTTCCTGAAGGTAAAGGCAAGGGTTGCCCCGCGAACAAAGCTAGCGGAGGTGATGGAATTCCAGTAGAGCTGTTTCAAATCCTGAAAGATGATGCTGTGAAAGTGCTGCACTCAATATGCCAGCAAATTTGGAAAACTCAGCAGTGGCCACAGGACTGGAAAAGGTCAGTTTTCATTCCAATTCCAAAGAAAGGCAATGCCAAAGAATGCTTAAACTACCGCACAATTGCACTCATCTCACATGCTAGTAAAGTAATGCTCAAAATTCTCCAAGCCAGACATCAACAGTATGTGAACCGTGAACTCCCTGATGTTCAAGCTGGTTTTAGAAAAGGCAGAGGAACCAGAGATCAAATTGCCAACATCTGCTGGATCATGGAAAAAGCAAGAGAGTTCCAGAAAAACATCTATTTCTGCTTTATTGACTATACCAAAGCCTTTGACTGTTTGGATCACAATAAACTGTGGAAAATTCTGAAAGACATGGGAATACCAGACCACCTGACCTGCCTCTTGAGAAATCTGTATGCAGGTCAGGAAGCAACAGTTAGAACTGGACATGGAACAACAGACTGGTTCCAAATAGGAAAAGGAGTACATCAAGGCTGTATATTGTCACCCTGCTTATTTAACTTATATGCAGAGTACATCATGAGAAATGCTGGACTGGAAGAAACACAAGCTGGAATCAAGATTGCTGGGAGAAATATCAATAACCTCAGATATGCAGATGACACCACCCTTATGGCAGAAAGTGAGGAGGAGCTAAAAAGCCTCTTGTTGAAAGTGAAAGAGGAGAGTGTTAAACTCCGGGAGTTGGTGATGGACAGGGAAGCCTAGAGTGCTGCAGTCCATGGGGTCGAAAAGAGTCGGACGTGACTGAGCGACTGAACTGAACTGAAATGATATGGTTTCAAAAATTAATTTTGAAGCTAAAAGAGAGTTCATATTGAAAATGAGCAGTCAAAGAATCTGCTTGCAATACAGGAGACACAGGAGATGTGTGTTTGATCCCTGGGTCTGGAAGATCCCCTGGAGAAGGAAATGGCAACCCATCCCAGTATTCTTGCCTTGGAAATCTCATGGACAGAGGAGTGGGGTGGCTACAGTCCAAAGGATCTCAAAGAGTTGGATGGAAGTGAGCGACAAAGCACACACACTTAAGATTTTAATTCAAAAACACTTATTGGTAATCTCTTCAAGTTCTTAATGGTGACCATCAGTGAGAAACCTTGCTCACATGAGGAAACAATAAAATAACTTTACAAAATTATTTTTCCCCCATCTTCTGTTGCTATACATTTCACCGCTTCCCTACCTGTGCTCCATGGACACCTGGAACCTGTCACAGACACTGGAGTATATAAGCAGATGGTAATAAGGTTTGAGCAGCCATTCTTAATCTCACATGCCAGTAAAGTAATGCTCAAAATTCTCCAAGCCACACTTCAGCAATACGTGAACCATGAAA
Organism: Aepyceros melampus; assembly: GCA_006408695.1. NCBI lineage: Eukaryota > Metazoa > Chordata > Mammalia > Artiodactyla > Bovidae > Aepyceros > Aepyceros melampus. The sequence goes on from SJXQ01013040.1 coordinate 153,407, forward strand.
TCCCTGATGTTCAAGCTGGTTTTAGAAAAGGCAGAGAAACCAGAGATCAAATTGCCAACATCCACTGGATCATGCAAAAAGCAAGAGAGTTCCAGAAAAAACATCTCTTTCTGCTTTATTGACTGTGCCAAAGCCTTTGACTGTGTGGACAAGAAACTGTGGAAAGTTCTGAGAGAGGTGGGAATACCAGACCACCTAACCTGCCTCTTGAGAAATCTGTATGCAGGTCAGGAAGCAACAGTTAGAACTGGACATGGAACAACAGACTGGTTCCAAATAGGAAAAGGAGCACATCAAGGCTGTATATTGTCAGCCTGCTTATTTAACTTCTATGCAGAGTACAGCATGAGAAATCCTGGACTGGAAGAAGCACAAGCTGGAATCAAGATTGCTGGGAGAAATATCAATAACCTCAGATATGCAGATGACACCACCCTTATGGCAGAAAGTGAAGAGGAGCTAAAAAGCCTCTTGATGAAAGTGAAAGAGGAGAGTGAAAAAGTTGGCTTAAAGCTCAACATTCAGAAAACAAAGATCATGGCATCTGGTCCCATCACTTCATGGGAAATAGATGGGGAAACAGTAGAAACAGTGTCATACTTT
>SJXQ01013040.1:154403-284749 GCA_006408695.1 Aepyceros melampus
TGGTCATGTATGGATGTGAGAGTTGGACTGTGAACAAGGCTGAGTGCCGAAGAATTGATGCTTTTGAACTGTGGTGTTGGAGAAGACTCTTGAGAGTCCCTTGGACTGCAAGGAGATCCAACCAGTCCATTCTGAAGGAGATCAGCCCTGGGATTTCTTTGGAGGGAATGATGCTAAAGCTGAAGCTCCAGTACTTTGGGCACCTCATGCGAAGAGTTGACTCATTGGAAAAGACCCTGATGCTGGGAGGGATTGGGGGCAGGAGGAGAAGGGGACGACCGAGGATGAAATGACTGGATGGCATCATGGACTCAATGGACGTGAGTCTGAGTGAACTCCGGGAATTGGTGATGGACAGGGAAGCCTGCCGTGCTGAGATTCATGGGATCGCAAAGAGTCAGACACGACTGAGCGACTGAACTGAACTGAACTGAAAGCCAAGGGACCAGTACAGTCCACCTGCTGTCTGTGTGCTGGTCCCTCACTCATGGGGATATCCTCTCTGGCATTGTGTAAACATTCTCTTTCTTGCTAACAAACTTAATAGTTAGATTAACGTTTCCTACTTCCTCTAGTGCTCTGGTAAAAAAAATATCAGCTCAGTGCAACACGCCCCAGTTCCTCCTGTGACCACTCATATCACGTACCCAAAAGGCCACTTCTAGGAAATGCACCAAAACATCTACTTGTTGCATCTACCTCAGTTCCTCTCTGATCTTGGTAAGGGATCGTATTCTATATAATTAGATTTATTTACTTGCTTCTGTTATAACTGCTCTCCCCAGAATCATATATTTACTGAGAACAGGGTCTGCGTTTTAGGAGTCTCTTTTCCAGGCAAGAGTACTGGAGTGGGTTGCCATTGCCTTCTCCGCTTGTACCATCAACATTGTTTAAATAGATTAGGGGGTCTGTGAATGCTGAAAGTATTGAATAGAATTGCTTACAGGTTACACTCAGTTCAAATATATCATACTGCTGTCTTGGCATTAGAAAGAGATGTATATAACATGGACAGCAGAAATTGTACATCCAAACAATAATATTTTTTATACTCAAGTATGATTTAAGAGGTTGTTCTTTGATTCAGCCAATGGGAAAGAAATTCCCCTGATATTTAAGGATTAAGATTATAACACCAGCTCCCTCTGTTGGTCATTTTAGAAATGACATGGCATTTGAAATTATTTTGAGCAGCCATAGTCTCCCCAAAAGTAAAATATTAAACTGGAATAATCCAATAAACATATACTTGAAATTTTATTTATCCAAGACTGCCATTCTGAATATATAGAAAAGAAATAGACAATACCATAGTAAGAGGCAATTTCATCCCGTGTCTTCTTTCCAGTTGATTATTATGATCAACAAATATATATTCTGTTCAGGAGATCAGTAATAAAGGAGTTGAACATATGATTTCAGGCTGTTTGAAGATAGTGGTTATCAAGTTTTAATCTGCATAAGGAAAATCTGGATGAGTGGTTCGAAAGCTTTGCTGTGCTTCAGAAATCACCTGGAGGGCTTGATACAACATGAGTTGTTGGGTCCGGCCCACAGCATTTATGATTCTATATGTCTGCCTTGGAACTGAGAATCTGCATTATCATATTCCCAGAACCACTGCTCTGGGTCAGGCTACTAACTGTGATCTGCAAGGCAGCAGCAGCAGCATCACCTGGGAGATGTGAGACAAAGGATTTCAGGCCCACCCCAGACCTTCTTTCCCAAAGAAATCCTGAGTGATTTGTATGACCATCTGAATTTGAGAAGCATTGGCTTAGAGTAGGGGTGGCAAACTTTTTCAGTGAAGGGCTGGATAGTAAACATTTTAAGCTGTCTGGGCTGTAGAATTCCTGGCACAGCTACTCAGCTTAGCTCCTTAGCACAAAAGTAGCCACAGACTATAAATGGCTTTGTGTCAATAAAACTTCACTTCCAAAAACAGGCAGTGGGCTGGATTTAGTTCAATGGTCGTAGTTCACTGACCTCTAGCTGGTACATGTGTGTGTCCTTATGGTTTTTTTGTTTGTTTGTTTTTGTGTTTTTAAGTAGCTTTATCTCTCACAGTTCTGTTTCTGTGGTTCTAAGGTTGGACCTGCTATTCGTATTTTTAACAAGCACCTGGGGAAATTTTGACTTATGTTCTCAGCACCCCACACTTTGAAAAAAGTGTGCTGCCATCATTTTCTCTGATTTGCTGCTGCTGCTAAGTCACTTCAGTCATGTCTGACTCTGTGTGACCCCACAGACGGCAGCCCACCAGGCTCCCCCGTCCCTGGGATTCTCCAGGCAAGAACACTGGAGTGGATTGCCATTTCCTTCTCCAGTGCATGAAAGTGAAAAGTGAAAGGGAAGTCGCTCAGTCATGTCCGACTCCTAGCGACCCCATGGACTACAGGCCAGCAGGCTCCTCCGTCCATGGGATTTTCCAGGCAAGAGTACTGGAGTGGGGTGCCATTGCCTTCTCCGTTTCTCTGATTTAGTAGATATATATTGTTTTCTTATACATAACTCACAGCAAGAAAAATTTAAAGTTCTGATTCACTATTCCTTTCAGCAACACCTTCTACATTCTTCCAAATCCTTCCCACATGGAGTTGGACTTGTTTGTTTCAGTTCAGTTCAGTCGCTCAGTCGTGTCTGACTCTTTGTGACCCCATGAATCGTAGCACGCCAGGCCTCCCTGTCCATCACCAACTCCCGGAGTTCACTCAGACTCACGTCCGTCGAGTCAGTGATGCCATCCAGCCATCTCATCCTCAGTCATCCCCTTCTCCTCCTGCCCCCAATCCCTCCCAGCATCAGGGTCTTTTCCATTCTTTTCAATTCTTGTTTGTTTAGTCTTTTCCAACTCATTTGCCACCCCATGGGCTATAGCCTGCCAGGATCCCCAGTCCATGACATTTCCCAGGTAAGAATACTGGAGTGAGTTGCCATTCTCTTCTCCAGAGGATCTTCCTGACCCAGGGATTGAACCCACATCTCCTGCATTACAGATAGATTCTTTACCACTGAGCCACCAGGGAAGCCCCTGGACTGGTATTAACCGTGTGCATTTTTCTCCAACATAGCAAACTGAACTCCAGGAAGATTACCACTGCACATATTTGTCCATCAGGAGTGAGGACAAACTGCATGCACATTCAAGCAGAAAACTCATTACAGAGGGAAATTAGAAGCTATGAGAAGGGAGCATTCTTCTCCTTTATTGCTTCTCTAAATTTTTCAAACCAAAACTCAACTGTTCTAGCTAAACTCTTCAGGGAATAGTTTTATGATTAAAGCCAGAAAGAGAGAGAGAACAACAGAGAAAAGGAGGGAAAACAAAGCCAGCTGTGAAATGGACTTTGTGCTTATTCTCTAAATGGCTAGCTGTTTCTTTCATAAAATTAAACTTGAATTTACTTTTTCATCCCAATTATCCCATCCCTTCTCATCAACTCTCCTTTCTCCCAAAGACACTAACTCTAAACTCTGTGACCTTTTCTGCTGCCATTCTTATTTTGCTTAAGAGTTCTAGGAAGCAATACATGAAAAAACTTAATTGCTAATGAACAGAGATGCACATTATAAATGTTATGTTTTTAACGTTTTCTTCAAAGATGTGTTTTTCTCAAAGTGTATGAAAAGATGTCTAGAGTTTTCTTAGCCATTTTTTTCCAGCTGTCTTAAAGTATAGCTTTAAATTTTCAGGCTCTTGGGGGCTATTTTCAGTTCAGTTGCTCAGTCGTGTCCAACTCTTTGAGACCCTAAGGACTGCAGCATGCCATGTTTCCCTATCCATCACCAGCTCCCAGAGCTTGCTCAAACCATGTCCATTGAAGCAGCGATGCCATCCAACCATCTCATCCTCTGTCGTCCCCTTCTCCTCCTGCCTTTAGTCTCTCCCAGAGTCTTTTCCAATGAGTCAGTTCTTTGCATTAAGTGGCCAAAGTGTTGGAGCTTCAGCATCAGTTCTTGCAATGAATATTCAGGGTTGATTTCCTTTAGGATTGACTGGTTTGATCTCCTTTATATCCAAGAGGCTCTCAAGAGTCTTCTTGAACACCACAGTTCAAAAGCTATTTTAATGTAATTTTTTTCCTAATGATTAAAGCAATACTATTCATTGAAAAATTTTTTAAATACAGATAAGTGATGAAAGAAATCACCCATATGGGACTTCCCTGGTGATGCAGTGGTTAAGACTCTGCACTCCCAAAGCAAGGAGCCTGGGCTGGATCCCTGGTCAGGGAACTAGAGTCCATATAACAAAGAGAAGATCACGCAGGCAGCAATGAAGATCTGTGATTCACTGGCACAGCCAAAAAAATAAATTAATTAAAAAGAAGAAATTGTGCACAACACGTCTACTTAAAGATAAGTAAGTAAGTAAGTAAGTAAGTAAAGTCACTCAGTTGTGTCCGACTCTTTGTGACCCCATGGACTGCAGCCCACCAGGCTCCTCAGTCCATGAGATTCTCCAAGCAAGAATACTGGAGTGGATTGCCATTTCCTTCTCCAGGAGATCTTCCCGACCCAGGGATCGAACCCCGGTCTCCCACGTTGGAGGCAGACGCTTTAACCTCTGAGCCACCAGGGAAGTCCCTACTTAAAGATGGTAAAAAAAAAAAATGAGATAAAATTCACATAACATAAAACTAAATATTGTTTAAAAATTGTATTGAAATTTGATGTACTATATGTTGCAGGTGTACACACAGTGATTTACACTTTTTGAAAGTTATACTCCCGTTACAGTTACTGTATAATCATCCCCATTCCCTACCCCCTAACAACCACCAATTGATATTCTGTCTCTATGGGTTTATCTATTCCGGATGCTTCATGCAAATGGAATCATATTTATGTGACCCTGTGTGTCTGGCTTCTTTCACTTAGTATATTTTTAAAATTCATACATGTCACAACCTGTATTACTAATTAATTCCTTTTTCTGAGTGAATAATATTCCATAGTAGGGATGCTGCTAAGTCACTTCAGTCGTGTCCGACTCTGTGCGACCCCATAGACGGCAGCCCACCAGGCTCCCCTGTCCCTGGGATTCTCCAGGCAAGAACACTGGCGTGGGTTGCCATTTCCTTCTCCAATGCATGAAAGTGAAAAGTGAAAGGGAAGTCACTCAGTCGTGTCCACTCTTCGTGACCCCATGGACTGCAGCCTACCAGGTTCCTCCATCCGTGGGATTTTCCAGGCAAGAGAACTAGAGTGGGTTGCCATTGCCTTATACCACATCTATTCATTCATTCATCGACGGATTGGATGTTTCCATCTTTGGTGCTGTGAAATAATGCTGCAATGAATATTGTGTACACAAACTTGTTTGAGTAACTGTTTTCAGTTCTTTTGGATGTATAGTGAACAGTGAATTTGCTATGTCATATGGTAATTCCATGTTCGACGTTTTGAGGCACCACCAACTGTATTCTTGCCAGGGAAATCCCATGGTCGGAGGAGCCTGGTGGACTATAGTCCATGGGATATCAAAGCCTGTTTAGTATAGTTCTCCATGGTTCTACATGAGGAAGCTGTAGCTCCGTCTGGTGATAGAGGTTAACAGAAGTCACACTGAGTCAGGGGCATATCCAAGATACCACCAGGCTTCTAATAGGCTAATGTTGTGGTTTGTATAGCAAAGGAAACAGTGAATGAGCTTCAAGACTATATACTCCCTCTATAGGTCTCGAGGCTAAAAATGTCTGCCATAATCCAGTCATTAGAACAAGTAATAGGGAAAATTATGGACCATTTCAGCTGTGCTAAATGGTTTATCTTGCCACACATAGCCCCAAGTGAAGGCTATGCAGAAATTTCAGGTCCTTCAGGACAAATACTTCTTCTAAATATTTTTTCCACTTATATTAACACAGGAAGTAAAGAAAGTAGTGTGTTATAGTAAAGAGCTTAATCCTAGATTCAGAGATTCTGAGCCTGACTGACTCAGTGTTTTGCTAGCTAGATACACTTTAAAGCAATCATTCCAGCTGTAAAATAGAGATAATACTAGTCATTGTATCCACAATTAATAGGATAGTTATGCAAATTTTTAAAAGCAATGCCCATAAAATGCTTAATTAGCAATTAGCATATGATGATAATGAAGATAAATGACTAAAAGGGCCCTTTAAAATATTTTTAAAATTGAAGAATGTACACGTATACAGTTCATTCACCTAATCTTATTGGTAGGGGAAAATTGACTGTTTCCAATTTGGCAACACGTTTTTATTTTGTTTAGACTCCTTGTAAATGGAGCATTTTAAAAGACACATGTGACTTGGGTTTTTTCTTCAACATAATGTCGGTTTCTTTAGCATCTCTGGACATGGAATAATATTCTCGTTATAAAATTACTCAAGACATTACATGGGAACAAAAATATTTTGAGAATCTACAGTGCATGTTTGAAGATGGAAAAAACCTTTGATAATAAGTTTATTAAATAGTTGATAAAGTTTAATATGTCATTTTAATTGTAATTTGGAAATACATTTTAATAAAATGATAAGAAATTACAGGCTCCAGAATTAGAGAATTATGAAAAATATTATCTTTACATTTACTTATTAATATAGAAAAATGTCAGACAAGAATTAATGGAATATGAAACAAAGGTAATAAAGAGAAATTATTCTGACATTTGAAGCTAATTATAATTTTTTAACTTTCAGATCATACCAAAATCCATAGTTAATTAAAGTGAAGAGTTTTTTTTTTAAAGGAGTGATAAATAAGCTTTTGGAATTTTTGATAATGAAATTAGGTAAGAAGAGTAAATTATATCAACACATTGTAAAAGATATAAAATTCTTGCTAATGACTGGAAATACTAACATTGACTAAGGTAATATAAAATGCATAATATGCTACTACAAAGAGGGTGCTTAGTGCTGTCAATGTAAGAATATTTGAGATTGGTCACTGCTTGGGTAAAATGGAAATGCCCAGGAATCTTACCATTTGTTATAAAAAGAAGTAACCAAAAGGTATGCAGCTAAAAATAGCAGAACTGCATCATCACAGAGTTGTATGAGACAGCTAATTAATTTGAAAAATTATATTGTTTTTGTAGATTTTGTGATGTTTGAAGTGTATCTCAGATTTTTTTAACATGTAATTTGTTGTGTTTTTCTCCTCAGTTGAAATAAATATTCATTTTCGTAGATAATTCTATATTTTAATTTTTATTATCTTTCATAAGGAAGAATTTCTGAATTGTATAAGTTTCAAGCCCACAAAAGCCAGATCTGTCCCTAGGTAGAGGAGATATGAAGGTTCAAGGAAGGAAACTGAGGGGCCTGGATTCTGGAGGGAGTCTCAGATATCAGCTGAGTCTTCGCAGTTGCTGATGCAACTTCCTTGGCCATTAAATCAGTGAAGTGCTGTGTGCTTTTCACAAGCTCCCCACTTTTTCTTCCATATTTGCTAACAACAGTTACAACAGTAACAGCAGTTAGACACTGAATCATCACCTCAACCACGTCTGACTCTTTGCAACCCCGTGAACTGTAGCTCGCCAGTCTCCTCTGTCCGTGGAGTTTCCCTGACAAGAATACTGGAGTGGGTTGCCATTTCCTACTCCGAGAGATCTTCCCCACTCAGGGATCAAACCCGTATCTCTTACATCTCCTGGATTGGCAGCAAGTTCTTTACCACTAGCGCCACCTGGGAAGCCAAATTGTGTGTGGGAGGTGGAATAAGAGTACCTTTGGCTACAGGTAAAAGGTAAGTGTAAAGATCAGTGCCAAAGAGAGTGTTTAGTGGAATGTAAGAGGATTTGGCCTCTTGAATGTTTGAAAGAGCCTGGGTAAGGCAGATGGGACAATATGAAATAGGCAGTGATAGACGGAATATTTCCTGCCATATCAGTAAACAAAGATGTCATAGTCATCAGCCACTGTGGCCACAGCCCATGGTGAACTGGTGAGCCCTGCGAGAACTTAGGAAGAAAAGAAGACCTACCATCTAGCAACCATCACTTCATGGCAAATAAATGGGGAAACAATGGAAACAGTGACAGACTTTGTTTTCTTGGGCTCCAAAATCACTGTGGACAGTGACTGCAGCCATGAAATTTAAAGATGTTTGCTCCTTGGAAGAAAAGCTGTGACAATCCTAGACAGTGTGTTAAAAAGCAGAGACATTACTTTACCACCAAAGGTCCATATAGTTACAGCTATGGTTTTTCCAATAGTCATGTCCGATGTGAGATTTGGACCATAAAGAAGGCTAGGCACCGAAGAATTGATGCTTTTGAACTGTGGTGTTAGAAAAGACTCTTGAGAGTCTCTTGGACTGCAAAGAGATCAAACCAGTCAATCCTAAAGAAAAGCAACCCCGAATATTCGTTGGAAGGACTGATGCTGAAGCTGAAGCTCCAATACTTTGGCCACCTGATGTGAAGAACTGATTCACTGGAGAAAACCCTGATGCTGGGAAAGAAGGCAGAAGAAGGGGACGATAGAGGACAAGATGGTTGGATGGCATCCCTGGCATGAGTTTGAGCAAACTCCAGGAGATGGTGAAGGACAGGGAAGCCTGATGTGCTGCAGTCCGTGGGATTGAAGAGTTGGACATGGCTGAGCAACTGAACAACAACAAACAGGCATCAGGCTGAAGGCTCTCCCTATGCTGAGCCTTGAAGAAACTCAGTATGTGAAAACACAGGATACTGGCCCCAGATAGCTGATGCGCATGTCAAAGAAATGATATTAGTGAGCCCAGACTTGTATCTTCTCATGCATAAAAAACCCCTAAAATCCTTAACTTAGCATATCTGGTTTTCTTTTCTTTTTTTTTAATTTATTTGGCTGTGCCAGGTCTTCAGTTATAACATGTGAAACTCTTAGTTGTGCCATTGGGATCTAGTTCCTGACCAGGGATGGAACCTGAACCCCGTGCACTGGGAGCACGGAGTCTCAGCCAGTGGACCACAAGAGCATTCCCTGATTTCTTTAACTAACAATAGTCTTTTGGAGTTCAGATTGCCTGCCCTTTGTTGCAAAACTCCTATACAGCCTGCCTCTCATCCTCGCCTCCCTGAGCAGTTTTCTGAGGGTTACTTGAGAGGGAGCCTCTCAGCCTTGAGGTCCCCTAAATTTCCACCAAATAAAGTAAACTCTCAACTTTTAGGCTGTGAATAATTCTTTAGTCAACTGCAGTAATGGATCTAAAATTGACCAGTGAAGACTACTGAATTTCTATCTAGGTTGGTTATCTTGGAAAGTGAAGATAGGAGACATGTAAACTCAGTTTGCATAGCCAGATCTATCTTTGATTTAAACAGTTATGTTGTTGGGAATGGTTTTCAGCCTGGAGGCAGCTGGTGAGAACTCTGTGAGGTAAGGGGAGGGGTAAAGTACCTCCTTGCCCATGTCATCCCAGGGAGCCTGCTCTGACCTCTGGCTGCAAAATACTAGCTATATGTCATCTTTGCTGCTGAAGTTACTTATCTTGTTTTGTTTTGTTAACCCCTTAAAATAGGCCACCAAAAATGTAAGACCTCTAAAATGTGTATGAACACAGAAGTTTGAGAACCACAAAACTATAAATAAATTCTTTTGCCTTCAAATGTAAGATTTCACTTTCTTCGGAGCAATTAACTACAGAGATGCCTTCAGTTCATGCAAAGTTCTCTGTTCCTTAATAAATGATGGACTTTACAAAATAATTCAACACAAATTCATTTGTTATACATTCAGTGGACCCAGACATGGTGCCTGCAACTGAGCGTACAAAGAATAAGATGCAGTTAATTGAGCTTTTTCTACCGGACCTCATTAAGCAGGACCCAAATAAGTAATAACGTGGCAATAAACATTCAGAGCTTTAGGAAACACAAGGCTAACAGGAATGTTACTGTGTTGAGTCTGTTCTGGAAAATGACTGGAAGAAAAAGGGCTTTTGTTTTTTATGGAAGCAGAATCACTGCCTAAGAGAAAAGGAACAGGAAGGAAATTATTCCATGGTGAGAATGAAGGTTAATTGCTTATTTCTCCCTCTGGGAAGTCTTTGTAAAGCAAGTAATTTTTTTATCTTCAGGGGCCTGACATATTTTAATTAATTTATACTAATGTCCTAGTGTTTTCATGTATTTTTCTTCTGCTAGAAAAAAAAATACGCCTTATAAGTGGCTTGAGGCCATAGAGGGAACAAAAACTGGGGAGGGCCTCAAGAATGTTGGGCTAGTAGGAAACTAACTTGTCTCACCTCCTGATTTTGATGAAAATCAGCTAAGATTGCATTTCTTCTATTCCATTAAAAAATTTTCTGTTCCATTAATTTTTTAAAAATAAACCACCTTATACTTTTATTGATTTAGACAAAATCCTCCAAAGTTATTTTTGAAACCTGATTAAGGTTTAATTTAAGCTCCTACTTTTAAGAGACAAGCATTTTTTGCTGAGTTTCAGCGAGAGTTTAGCAATCTCCTTGATATTTGTAAATCTCATCGAGATTATCACAGTAGGAGACAAACCATGCCTTGGTTTGCATATCATTTTCTCTGCAAGCTAATAACCAGCACAGTGAAGAACTAATCATCTCGGCAGGGCTGTACCTGCTGTTCTAAGCTTGGGAAGAAGATAATTGCAGCTTAAAGTATCAGAGGGAAGAAGGAAAGAAATGTCATAGTATTCCCTTTGTAGCGAACAGAGACAGTGGCAAGAAAGAATTAGAGAACTGTGGTTTCTGAATTATTTATCTGGTGTCACAAATGTCACAGGACTTTTTAGTGAAATTTTTGGTCATTACTTAACAGGAGTGTTTAAGATGCATAATCTCAAGACTCGCCTAATAAAATGCAAGCCATTAACTTCCCTTTTAAGAATGGAAAATAAAGAGATTGCCGCTGCAAGTGCTGCATGGCTTGGAAAGTACAGCCAAGCAAAGAAGACACAGAAGAAAAGAGCCGGGCATTTCCACAGAAGTGGGGGCTCAGTTCCATATGGCTTGGCGTGGTGCAGAGCAGATGGCCTGGGCAGCGTGCTGGAAGAGATGACGGGGCCAGCAGGCAGCTCATGAAGCCTGCCATATGAAAAGGGTTTCAATCAGTTAAGGCAAGGAAAAGTGACGATTTTTATGTTTATGATCCTTCGCTTTATGCTTTTCTAGGAGTGAAATAAAATGGCAGGAGGACAGATGTGAGGATAAGGTAGGATAATCTCTTGCTAGGTGGACTGGTGCCAGACGCCCAGGAAAACAGCTCTGGGTGCTAAGCCAGGATCTTAAATGTCTCCCGAATAACAGCTCACTTTTGTGTAGTGCTTTTATACCAGGCTTTTAAAATGTCACAACCTTGCTAGGTAGGTTTGCATTTTATTCCTAATTTAAATTGAGGAAATGGGGCCCTCAAAGAGATAAACTGATAATTCATCCTCAGTGAGTCGTGGAGCTGTTTCTGACTTTAGGCTCCTTCCCTGATGCAAAGAGCCAAATAATTGAAAAAGACTCTGATCCCGGGAAAACTGAAGGCGAAAGGAGAAGTGGCCAAGGATGAGACCGTTGGATGGCATCACCGACACAATGGACATGAATTTGAGCAAACTGCAAGAGATAATGGAGGAGAGAGGAGCCTGGGGTGCTGCAGTCCATAGGGCAGAAAAGAGTCGGACACGACCGAGCAACTGAACAACAACCACAACATCTCTGGAAGATGTGTACTTGGTTAAAGGCAGATCTCCTCTGTCATACATATAGAGGGAAGGACAGACATCATTCCTTCATTCATTCAACAAATACTTACATCTGCAATGCGCCAGGTGCCATCAACACTTTGTGGATGTTGGAGGTGTGAGGACTCACATGTATTTATAATCCAGTGATTCTCCATAAGTAGTTTTCCTCCATAAAGAGAATTTACTGTCACGGTCCTTCTAAAGAGTGGCCATCACTTTGCCCGGCACTGCTGCTGCTGCTGCTGCTAAGTCGCTTCAGTCGTGTCCGACTCCGTGCGACCCCATAGACGGCAGCCCACCAGGCTCCCCCATCCCTGGGATTCTCCAGGCAAGAACACTGGAGTGGGTTGCCATTTCCTTCTCCAATGCAGGAAAGTGAAAAGTGAAAGGGAAGTCGCTCAGTTGTGTCCAACTCTTAGCGACCCCATAGACGGCAGCCCACCAGGCTACTCCGTCCCTGGGATTCTCCAAGCAAGAACAATGGAGTGGGTTGCCATTTCCTTCTCCAATGCAGGAAAGTGAAAAGTGAAAGGGAAGTCGCTCAGTCGTGTCCAACTCCGTGCGACCCCATGGACTATAGCCCACCAGGCTCCTCCATCCATGGGATTTTCCAGCAAGAGGACTGGGTGCCATTGCCCTGCACAGTGACTTGCAATGACTGGCCTTGCCACTCTGAGGCTCGGCTTCTCTCCTGCCTTGCCTCCCTCCCTCACCTCTACACACCTTCTGAGCCCCCTAAACAGAATCACACCTTGCTCTCTGCTGGCATGCCCAACAGCCTAATATTTGCCTTCTTAACTTTCTACTTTTCTACTTTCACTCGCCTCAAAATCCTTCTTGTCCAGCTTCAATATAAATTTCCTCTAACAAGTGTCTCTGGCTTCGCCCACAGGCTACACCCAGAAGCACTGTCCCCTCCCTGGGAACTCCCCGGATGTCCTGACCACACCTCTGGGCTCACTGTATCAGCACTGTGGTTATTGTGTACTGATCTTACCAACATTTCTTGATTGAGAGCTTTCGAATAAAAGGTTTTTAATCCATCCAAATTTGTGGACCCCAGGGTATAGCAATGTTGTGAATAGATGCCCTGAAAACAATTGTCCTTGAACACAATTATCTGGATGTTAAAGATGATCCTATGATTAAAAGCTAAATTATGCCATTATAAACTGTAGCAACTCTTGATACTGATCCCCCCAAACACATATACTTCAAGGTTTTCTTGTTGTTGCTATTGTTTCTGCTTGCTTCATTTGCTTTATGAATTCACTAGGACATTTTGGCGTATTTCTTTGCTGAAATTTTCTATTTTTGTTACAATCATACTCAGAATGGTAACATATCTATCACTGCTGCTTTAAAATCTTGATCACATAATTCTAACATTGTCTTCCTGGTATTTTAAAAAATAAATGATGAGAATATGGAAAAAATATCTATAAAATGATCTAAATCCCCCCCCCCCACAAACTAAGAGATTTTTTAGAAAATCAGATTTTGAGAATGAATGTCATTATCCAAGACCAATCAGAGATGGATAACTTTCTTCTATAACATTATAAGAGTCTTTGAAAGGCAGTACCACAAATGGAGACATTTTCAGTCTTTTTGTGAAATTTATCTTTTTCCAGATTGCAGTGATTTTCTTTTTATCTAAGCCTTCTCTCTGTGGCTATTACTTTTATATCCATTATCCCCTCCAAGTTCTGACCTCATCACCTCAGTCCTGTATTCTTGCAACATCTTCACAAATGGACCCTCTGATTTGGGACTCTCTCTCTACTCTAAATCACCTCTGTTCAGAACCCAAAGTGATCTTTCTAAAATATTACTCTAAAGGTGCAACAGACCACAGTGGTCAAGAGGCTGGGCTCTGCAGTCAAGGATACTCAGGTCTGTATCTCTGGCCACTTAGGAACCGTGTGACTTTGTGTTCTTACCAACATTTCTTGATTGAGAGCTTTCGAATAAAAGGTTTTTAATCCATCCAAATTTGTGGACGGATTTGGATGGATTAAAAACCTTTTATTCGAAAGCTGCTAAGTCGCTTCAGTCGTGTCCGACTCCGTGCGACCCCATAGACGGCAGCCCACCAGGCTCCCCCATCCCTGGGATTCTCCAGGCAAGAACACTGGAGTGGGTTGCCATTTCCTTCTCCAATGCAGGAAAGTGAAAAGTGAAAGGGAAGTCGCTCAGTCGTGTCCGACTCTTAGCGACCCCATAGACGGCAGCCCACCAGGCTACTCCGTCCCTGGGATTCTCCAGGCAAGAACAGTGGAGTGGGTTGTGTCATTTTGTCCTGTTCCGTATTATTCAAGAAAACAACTGTACTGTCTGATAACACTGATATGAAAACTTCTCTTGTAAAAATACTCAAGCAGCATGCCTGGCATAAAGTCTCAGTTACTGAATGCTGTAACTTTCATGTTATTTGTTTACTTTAGGAGGAAGAAGAGAATAAGGAGGAGGAAGAGGAAGGGCAGGAGGAAGAGAGAGGGAGATGAGAAGGGAGAGGCAGGGAGAAAGAGGGGCTGGAGAAGAAGGATAGGAAGAATGAGAAGAAAACTTTAAATGGTTCCTAATAGATTGCAATATAAAACGCACACTTCTTGGCTTGGAATTTTAAAATATGAAACACTTCATAATCTAACTCATCTGTCTCTACAGCATGATTTCTTGCTCCTTCCTTCCATGGAAACTCTCTCTTCAGTCACAAAGAGACCTGCACGTCTGCCATTCTTTCTCGTATCCATGAATATGTTGATCTGCCCGACTGGAACCCTTCTGAAGCCCACCTGTTAAACTTCTACATCATTCAAGACTCAAGTATAAGCTCCTAAGTGAAGTCTCCTTATTACCCCAGATAGAACGAATTCCCCATTTTGCTCCCAAAGCCATGCTGTTCTTACTTCTGTAAGGTAAGTTTCATGTGGCATGAAAGTGAAAGTCATGCAATCGTGTCTCACTCTTCGCGACCCCATGGACTTAGTAGTCCCTGGAATTCTCCCGGCCAGAATACTGGAGTGGGTAGCCTTTCCCTTCTCCAGGGGATCTTCCCAACCCAGGAATCGAACCCAGGTTTCCCACATTGCAGGTGGATTCTTTACCAGCTGAGCCACAAGGGGAAGTGCGAGAATACTGAAATGAATAGCCTATCCCTTCTCCAGCGGATCTTCCCAAACCAGGAATCGAACCAGGGTTTCCTGCATTGCAGGCAGATTCTTTACCAGCTGAGCTATGAGGGAAGCCTCAAATGGCATGGCCATAGTCTATTTATTTGCCTTTTTCTCATTAAGCTATAATAATCCTTTCAAGAAATGTCTCATTAATGCCTGGATAGACAACACCTGACAGAAGTGCCTGGCATAAAGTAGACGTCCATCAGTGTTTTTAAATGAATAATAAATGCACAAATGGATACATTTAGGAACCAAAGCAATCATTCTTTGTGGAACAAAGATGTGAATTTGGCTAACACATATTGTTGTTTAGTTGCTCAGCGGTGTCCAACTCTTTGCAACTCCATGAACTGTAACCCAGCAGGTTCCTCTGTCCATGGGTTTTCCCAGGCAAGAATACTGGCATGGGTTGCCATTTCTTCTCTAGGGGATTTTCCCAACCCAGGGATCGAACCCAGGTCTCCTATGTTAGCAGGCACATTCTTTACTGCTGAGCCGTGAGGAAGCCTAACACATACGGGGCCTAAGTATTTCACTTATAAAATGAAACAATAAAATACACACACACACACATAAATGTGCAAAGAAACAATGAACAACTATACATAAAATACATAAGCAGCAAGGAAGTATATTTAATATATTTAAACTATAATGGGAAATATTCTGAAAAAATGTTTATATATAACTGAATCACTTTGCTGTACACCTAAAATTAACACAATATCATAGATTGACTATACTTCAGTACAAAATTAAAAATAAAAAACACAATTTAATATCAGGGAATGGTTTTAGAAAATAGTGTGCTTTTGTGCTGGCTCAGCCTAATCTTATAAAGCCTTTCTTCACATCTTCAATAAGTTCTGAGAGGTCAAAGTTCATAATGGGAACCAAGAGCCATAAGTCTAAACCCACTTCCTGGTTATCTTTCTATTAACAAGACATTCCGTTTATTATAAGATTCCAATTCTTGGTCTATTGGGGCTCACTATGAAAAAAAAGGCAATAGGGATTTTACTTCTGGGACTCATAAAAGCAAATAATCCTAGCCAAAGAAAACCTTTATGCCCAAAGATATACTTTGTGGTATTACAACTTAACAGCCAAAAAAATATATAAACAAGCTAAATGCCTGAAATATTATGATGTTAAGTATACTTTGGCACTTTTATTCAGTGAGATTCTGCTTTTTCAAATGATGATGCCTTTAATGTGCAAATAGTTTAATGGGAAAATATTTTTAATATGCTAAATTTAAAAATCAGGGTATATGATTGCAAATAAACAAGGATCACAGCTATGTAATGAAAGCATTGTATAGGCAAAATATTGAAAAATATATCAAATATTAATAATATTTGGGTAGTAGAGCTTTTTTTGCTTTTTGGTAATTTCAAAATATTATTTAATAAAAATCTATTATTATTATTATTATAAATATTACTTTAATTTTTAATCCCAAAGCATATTATGATGGACTAACCCTGCCAACTCAGACCATTAAGCCAATTTAGTCAATATACATTAGAAGATTCTAAGAGTCATTCAGCCTTCTCAAAAAGTTGCTCTAAGTATTCACTTGCCAAACTATGATTTCAATTCAGCAACCTTCTATGGAACACCTATTGTGTGAAGTCTTTGTGTTACACATTGGTTTGGGAGAGAGAAGATACAAAGAAAATACATAAGACCTCACAGCAAGCACCTCACACTCTAGTTATGGGGCTGCATACATCCGGTTCCCAGCTCTCCCCAGCACAGTTTGTCTGTGTCAAACTCTCTAATAGAGATGAGAGTAAAGGGCTGCATGAGATTTAACCCCAACAGCACTAAGGAGTATGTACAGGAAGCTACCCTTTGAGTTAGGAGTTAAGGATTGTGAAGTGTAAAGATGTGAGAGAGGATAGTCCAGAAAGAGGAAGAAAGACGTTAAAATGTGAGCAGAGTATTGAGTTGTCTGCTGTGATGGAAACATTCAACATGAGGTAGGCAAAGACTTGGGAATGAGGCTAGAATAATTGCAATAATGCATTTGTTGGCAGTGTACACAAAACACCTAAATAAACCTGATTCTCTTCCAAGCTTCAAATATTATGCATGCATGCTAAGTCGTTTCAATCTTGTCTGACTCTTTGCAACCCTATGGAATATAGCCCACCAACCTTCTCTATCCGTTGCATTCTCCAGGCAAGAATACTGGAGTGGGTTGCTACATTCTTCTCCAGGGGATCTTCCTGACCCAGGGATCGAACCTATGTCTCTTATGTCTTTTGCATTGGCAGGCAAGTTCTTTACCACCTAGGAAGCCCATAAATACTATGGACTTAATGTATTCTGAAATACTTATATATCCATAACTTGATTTCCTGTGTTTCGGCCTATTTTTGTTTTTATATTTAGACTTGCATAATTTTAATTATCATAATAAGAAATATAGTAACAGCATCAAACCTTTATTCAAGATTTACCCTGTGCCTATGTACTCTGATTGGCATTTTCCATATATTATCTCACATGTATCTCATGAAAATCACAGGGTAAGCCCTTATCCCCATTCTACAAATGCATAAACTGAATCTCAGAAATACTAAATAATTTTCCCAAGGTCACACACATAGTAGGTAGAAATGAAAAGGCACAAAGGCCCAAACTAATCACATAATTCATTAAATGAAAATTCTCTGGGCTTGAGCAGGCCAATAGGCCATACCCTACCGATGTAATTTGTCAGGGTAGTCGCTAGATGGCAGAACCAGCCCACTTTGGACAGAGTTTGGCCTGGGCACTGTCAAATCTTGGAAGACTATGGGATCTTTAGCACTTGTTAGAAGCAACTGTTTCTCTTCAAATTAAGTAGATTGGAGCAGAAATAATAAGTCTCACTCTGTAGTTAAGCTGTAAAAGTAAATTTTTTACTTTTTAAGATGGAGAATCACAATCAAAATCCTTTCCCACATATTTGGAAAATATAATTAAAATACAAAATAAAATTTAAAAGGATGCACGCCTTCTCATTTCTTCCTTCACAGAGGAGGGGGATATTGTGAGCTGACTATTTAAGATGAAGCTCTCTCTAGTCTCAGGTTATCGTGCCTTTGTCTGCTACAGTAAATCTAGAGAATGAAGAATCCAGAGGGACTGAGCCAGCTCCTTAATACCCTGAGGTCTGACTTGGGCACCACGTGTCTACCTGAAGCGAACTTTTATGTGTTACTTCACCCTCTCAGATAATAGGTACAAGTATTTAGCAAGGATGATTAAAGAGAAACAACGTCCAGAAAATGAATTTAAGAGGCCGAATCTAATTTTTATCTTTTGTCATCGGTTTTTCAGGTTGAAATCAAAATTCAAGCAGGCTTTACCCAAAGAGCTAAAACAGCCATATCTATGAATGGCACTGACTCTAAGGAAACCACTCATAGAAGTGCCCAGCCTCCTCGTGGGAATAGATCAAGGGGACCTCCTACAATCCTTGAGATAACACAGACTCCACCCAAATCATCATAGTCTGAGGCTTTTGTGACAACTAAAGGTTTACAATAGAAATACTCTGAATATGTATGGATATATCAGGTCAAGTCACATCAAGTTCACATGACAGCTCACCTACAAACCGTGAAAATCCTAGACTACCTGTTTTCTAGAAAGAGCGCAGGCCTGCAGCCACTCACTCTCCTCCCAGGCCCTCTGTCCAGGCCCCAGTCCTACTTAAAAGAAAAAAATTTAAAAACCTACTCAGGAAACACGTCAAGGAAGAACACAAAGAAGAATTTGTAATTGCCAAATGTGAAATGAGAAGAACTATTCAAAGCCATGTTGGCTGAAGCAGAAAGTATGTCTCCCATTGTACTTTTGCTAGAACGTGCCCCAGAGGCATTTCTCATAAATGGGAACAAAAAGTTTACCATTTTGCCCCTTCTTCAAAAGAAAGAAATACTAGTATCTTTGTATCAGATTCCAGCATATTTCTAGAGATATGTTTTTAGTATATATTTAATCAGCTTTATTGAGGTATGACTGATATAGAATAAAATTCAAGAGTTTTAAGGGTATACTTTGATGAGTTTTAGCAAATGTATAGGGCTGTGTATCCACAACCACCATTGTGAACATTTCTTGTGCCCCCAAATTATACATTGTCCTGTGCAACCAACCCCTTCCTCCCACCCCTCTCCCAGCTCCTCAGCTCCTACTCCTCCGTCTAGTGCTTCTTTTTCAAAATTATCAGAAGATAAAATCATATAGCATGTAGTCCTTTTTTCCTGGCTTCTTTCACTCAATACAATGTTTCTAATATTCATCCATGGTATCCTATGTATCAGTGGAGGGTTTCTATGCCTTCGCATAGTTGACCTACAATATGGTGTTAGTTTCGGATATACAGCATGATGATTCAGTATTCTTGCAGACTTGAGTCCCTTGGACAGCTAGGAGATCAAACCAGTCAATCCTAAAGGAAATCAACCCTGAATATTCATTGGAAGGACTGATGCCGAAACTGAAACTCCAGTACTTTGGCCACCTGATGCAAAGAGCCAACTCATTAGAAAAGACCCTGATACTGGGAAAGGCTGAGGGCAGGGGAAAGGAGGATGACAGAGGATGAGATGGATGGATGGCATCACCAACTCAATGACCATGAGTCTGAGCAAACTCCGGGAGATGGTGAAGGGCAGGGAAGCTGGGCAGGGAAGCCAGGCGTGCTGCAGTCCATGGAGTCACAGAGTCAGACGCAACTTAGTGACTGAACAACAGTGAACAAATATTCCATTACAGGTTATTACAAGATAATGGGTGCATTTCTCTGTGCTAAGTAAATCCTTGTTGCTTGTCAATTTTGTGTATAATAGTTTATATCTGTTAATGTGTAGTTAGTTGCTCAGTCGTGTCTGACTCTTTGCAACCCTGTGGACTGCACCCCACCAGGCTCCTCTATCCATGGGATTTTCCCAGCAAGAGTACTGGAGTAGGTTGCCATTTCCTCCTCCAGGGGATCTTCCCTACCCTTGGTTTGAACCTGCCTCTCCTTGTTTCCTGTATTGCAGGCAGATTGTTTACAACTAAGCCACCTGGCTCCCCTTAATTTATCCCTCCTCACTTCCTTCTCCCCTTTGGTAATCAAAAGTTTGTTATGTCTATGAACCTGTTTCTATTTTGTATATACTTTCATTTGCATTATTCTTTAGATTAATGGGGTTTTGCTTTTATTTACTTATTTATTTACTTAATTTTTTGCTGAGTAACATTACATTATATCGGAGAAGGCAATGGCACCTGACTCCAGGATTCTTGCCTGGCAAATCCCATGGACAGAGGAGCCTGATAGGCTGCAGTCCATGGGATTGCATGGACTGCAATCAGTCGGACACAACTGAGCGACTTCACTTTCACTTTTCCCTTTCATGCATCGGTGAAGGCAGTGGCAGCCCACTCCAGTGTTCTTGCCTGGAGAATCCCAGGGACGGGGGAGCCTGGTGGGCTGCCGTCTATGGGGTCGCACAGAGTTGGGCATGACTGAAGTGACTTAGCAGCAGCTTAGCATTACGTTATATACATACTTTACAGTTTATCTATTCATCAATCTCAAAATTTCTTTATCTTTAGTTTCACTGTCATGAATATAGCCACTAGGAACATTCAAATACAAGTCTTTGTAGGAACGTGCTTTTTATTTATCTTGGGTAAAATTTTAGAAGTGGGATTGCTAGATTTTCTGGTAAATGTATGTTTAATTTTTTAAGACTCTGCTCCACACTTTGAATAGGAATTTATCTACGGTGTGTAGTTCTTTCTATATCCTGTGTCTAGAATAGTAAGGGACCAAAGGGTCTTTACCACAGGAAAGGTGCTAAAACAACATCTTCTCCGGAGTTTCAGATGATCACTGTCGTTTGTATCTTGCTCTTGGACAGGGAGTGATAAAATACCAAGATTTTTATCCTAGGCTGGGAGGATAGAGCTGTCAGGCCAGCGCTGTCTCCCTCACATATCTTAGGCAGGGGTGGACTCTGCTTGCTCTAGTGCATTTTACTAGCAGCCCTGCACTGGGATCTGAACCACCCATAATAAAGCTGTCCTCGGTTCTTGTCAGTGTTTCTCTGCATGTGTTCTCCCAAGGGAATGCCAAGGGAGAAGAAGAGCTAGTATACTAAATCCCCTAACTGAATGCTCTCCCGTTGCTCCGCTGTGGACCTTAATAGCCAGCATCTATATACAGAAGTATCTTGTGTGTAAATGCTAATGTTGACTATTATTCTATTATTAAAAATCAGGTTTTGTAGTAGCTCAGGCTGAATTTAGAATTTGGAGATCGGAATTTGGACTATCTAGGACTGAAAAGAGAAATTTAAAATAAAATAAATGTATAAGACTTCCCTGGTGGCTCGGATGATAAAGAATCTGCCTGCAATGCGGGAGACTCAGGTTTGATCCCTGGGTTGGAAAGATCGCATGGAGAAAGGCATGACAACCCACTCCAACATTCTTGTCTGGAGAATTCCATGGACAGAAGAGGCTGGCAGGGGGGTCGCAGAGGGTTGTACATGTCTGAGCAACTAACACACTCAGGTGTATAAAAGGCTATTGCCTTGATTATATTTATTAGTGTACAGTAGGTTTTACTCCCTGAGAAGAAAATGGCAACCCACTCCAGTATTCTTGCTGGGATAATCCCATGGACAGAGGAGCCTGGCAGGCTATAGTCCATGGAGTCACGAAGAGTTGGGACACAGCTGAAGCAACTGAGCACACACACACGCACAGTAGGTTATACTCAGAACTGGGCACTGGGCATTTAGCAGCAAAGACAAGATCCTGTCTTCAGGGAGCTTGTTTTTTAACGGACTGAGAAGATAACCTGTTCATC
This sequence comes from Aepyceros melampus, assembly GCA_006408695.1. Classification (NCBI taxonomy): domain Eukaryota; kingdom Metazoa; phylum Chordata; class Mammalia; order Artiodactyla; family Bovidae; genus Aepyceros; species Aepyceros melampus. Next base: position 176,132 of record SJXQ01013040.1, read on the forward strand.
AGTGAATGGGCAAACACGCACACCAAGGAAAATAGCAACACCAGGCAAAGAATAAAATCAGGATGATGTGTTAACAGGGATCTGGGGAAGCCTCTCTGAAAAAGCCATGCATACATGGATCACGAAAAGCGCACCCGTAGGTCAAAGAAGCAAGTAATGCGAAGGTTCTGGGTAGAACAACCCTGAGGAACAGAAAGAAAGCTGCTGTGGCAGAGCCTGGTCGGGGAGGAGCGGGGCAGGGAGGGGAGGGCATGCTTGAGGGAAAGAAGGCAGGAGGTAAAAGTCTAAGATTTTATACAATAGATACTCTATATTCTGCCTCCAAGTCCAATGATTATTTTAACTCACAGATAAGAGACCTAAGGAGAAAATTAAGGTTAAAGGAATTGAGGCTAAGAATGAATTTGTAAAAGTCTAATCGATTTTTTTTTTCAGTTCAATAAACAAAAAATAAAACAGATCAAGAACACCAATCTTGCCTCCTAAAGATATCACCTTTCTTTCTCCCTTCTTTGGCATTACTCCTCAATTTTATTATCCAACCACTTTCTCATAGTCTTAAAGATTTTCCTCCAGGTTTTTAATCTTATTTTATTTACAGTTGTGATGGAGTAACTCATGAATGTTGGTCTGTGCTCCAATGTTATGCAAATTTATGCAAATGAATGATTATGTTTTTGAAAAGTTGTATCCCTGAATGACACACAAAAACAATATGTGCTATTTAAGCACTAAATCACGACATAAGCAGCATGAAGATCATTTATTTTCATGAGGTAGCAAACTGTGACAGATTATGTACAGCACGGCCAAGGGGCAGAGAAGTAGAGAGGCGAATTGCTTGTCAGTCTCCCTGACACTGAGTGAAGCAGGCTGCTCAGATGTGGCTGATTTTAGTTTATAATTTGGAACTGCCAGCAACTTGCACATATTTAATACAAAATTGTTATGGTTCATATGTGGTAAGCAAGTGAAAGTCGCTCAGTCGTGTTCAACTCTTTGCAACCCCATGGAATATACAGTCCATGGAATTCTCCATGCCAGAATACTGGAGTGGGTAGCCATCCCCTTCTCCAGGAGATCTCCTCAACCCAGGGATTGAACCCAGGTCTCCTGCAATGCAGGCTGGTTCTTTACCAGCTGAACCACCCTCATATGTGGTACACAGAAGTAAATCTGCATACTGTAGGAGGGAGTTTTCTGGTTAGAAAGGACTTACTTGGTTGTAATTCTTGGTAAAGAAATGTTATCATTGAAAAATATCATTTCAAAGGATTTTGCAATTAAAAGATAATTGAGTCTATAAGATTGCAGTTTATTCCTGATTAATTCCAACTAATTATAATAGTGATTTACTATCAGTTTATTTGGTCAAGCACTATACTAGACATTCATTAGTTTGCTTATTTATAACCTCATTTAATTCTCCCAACAATCTTATGCAAAAATTGTCACTTAGGAACGTGAATTAACTTGTCCAATCTCACACTTGCCTGTGATTCCATGACCAGAGTTTTAATCCAAGTCTGTCAAAGTTCAGAGCCTCAACTCTTAACCTCTACATACTATGGTCCCAGAATGAGGAAGAAATAGAACATCATTCTGGCCATAAAGACCAGATGTCATAAAGACTATTGAAGCTATTTAAAAATAAATTACATCTTTTGAGTGGGCTTCCCTGGTGGCTAAGATGGTTAAAAAATATACTTGCAATACAGAATACCCAAGTTCAACCCCTGGGTCAGGCAGATTCCCCGGAAGAAAGGAATGGCTACCCACTCCAGTATTCTTGCCTGGAGAATTCTCAGACAGAGGAGCCTGGCGGGCTACAGTCCACGGGATTAGCTGGAGATACATTTCCATATTTCTGTTCACTCATTCATTCAGCAAGTAGTTGTTGATCACTTACTATTGGCCAGTACGGTATGGGCACTGTTCTCTGCATGGACAGCTGCAGCAATGAACAAAACACAATCACTTCTCTCCAGGAGTTTACATTTCAGAAGGGAAGATGTGTTGATTTCCTTGGGCTATCATAACAAATTAGCAGAAAATGGATGGCTTGCACCCACAAAAATTTATGTTCTCACAGGTCTGTAGACCAGAAATGAAGGTATTAGCAGAGCCATGCTCCTTCTAAAGGCCATTGGGGAGAATTCTTGGCTGTGGCTAAGTAACCTCAGTCTCTGCCTCCTTCACACAGCCTTTCCTGTGTGTCTTCTCCTTCCTTGTCTTTATAAGGACACTTCTAATTGAGTTAGGACCCACCAAGTTAAACCCACAATCTCAAAATCCTTAACTTTTCACCAACTGTATGAGGGTTCCCTTCCCTTCACATCATCACCAACATTTGTTATTTGTGGTCTTTTTGATGATAGCCATTCTGAAAGGTGTGAGGTGATATCTCACTGTGGTTTTGATTTGCATTTCCTTGATTCTCGATAATGCTGAGCATCTTCTAATCTGCCTGTTAGCCAGCTGTATATCTTCTTTAGAAAAATGTCTATTCCCATCTTCTGCCCATTTTTTGATTGGCTGCTTGGTTTTTATTTTCTTTTGTTTTGATATTAAGTTGTATGAGCTGTTTATATCCTTTGGGTATCAACTCATCAGTCATATAATTTGCAAATAATTTGTCCCATTTGGTAGATTGATGGTTTCCTTTCCTGTGCAAAAGCTTTTAAGTTTAATTAGGTCCTATTTGCTTATTTTTGCTTTTGTTTTCTTTTTTCTAGGAGACAGACCCCCAAAAATATTGCTGTAGTTTATGTAAAAGAGTGTTCTCCATATGTTTTATTCTAAGAGTTTTTTGGTTTCTAGTTATACATAAGGTTTTTAATACATCTGAGTTTATTTTTTAATATGTTGTGAGTATATCTGAAAGAAATAAAAACATTAATTTGAAAAGATACATGCATCCCTATATATATATATATATAGCAGAGTTGTTTACAATAGCTAAGATATGAAAGCAACCTAAGAGTTCATCAATAGATGAATTAATAAAGAAGTAGTATATATACCAAGGAATATTACTCAGCCATAAAAGGAATGAGATTTTGCCATTTTCAACATCATGGATTGATTTGGAGGATATTATGCTCCGTGAAGTAGGTCAGACAAGGACGAATACTCTATGTTATTGTTCATATGTACAATCTTAGAAATAAAATAAAAGAATATAATAAAACAGAAACATACTCACAGATATAGAAACAAATGAGTGGCTACCAGTGGGGAGAGGGGACGAGGGAGGGGCAAGATAGGAGTCGAGGATAAAGAAATACAAACTACTATGTGTAAAATAAACAAGCTATAGAGGCATATTGTACAGCACAATTAGCCGATTAACTTCTAAGAATTTAAAAGGAGGATATTCTATTAAAGTATCAAATCACTATGTTGCGCATCTAAAATATAATACAATATTGCATAATATTTTAAATATTGTAAATCAGCTAAACCTCAATAAATAAAAATAAGAATAAAATAAATGCCAGTCACACACTAAGAAGGATTACTGATGACAGCTTTTCAGTTTCATTTATTTCTTTATTTGGGGGCTGCACGGGGTCTCCACTGCTGCGCCTGGGCTTTCTCTGGTTGTGAACAGGGGCTACTCTCTAGCTGTGTCACACGGGCTTAGCTGCTCCTCTGCATGTGGGATCCTCCCGGACCAGAGATGGAGCCCACGTCCTCTGTATTGGCAAGCAGATTCTTTACCACTGGACTATCAGGGAAGTCCTCGACGATGGTTTTTTCATGTTGATTGCAAACAGAGTTTTTCCTTCCTGTGAGTTTTTTTGGTGTGACTAAAAATTAGCTTTCTGGCAAAAAAAAAAAAAAATTTTAACTACATCCGCACAGGTCCTTTATCCAAATAAAGTCACATTCACAGGTTCTAGAAATTAGAACATGGTAGTGGGAAGATGGAGACTACAGTTCAACTCACTACAGATAAACAATTTTTAAGAAGTAACAAAGGTATAGTGACAATAAGTCACTATACAAGGAAGAGGAACAGTGAGCATAAGAATGCAGCATCGCATTGGCAATAACCGGAAGGTTTCACGGAGGAGGTTACATTTAGGAAGAGACCTAGAGAATGTGACAGAAATCGGATGGTGACTAGAGTGTGGCAGAGGTGGCAGCCACTCACCAGGCAGAACCTTTTCCCTTCCTGGCTCACACTGAACATTTCCCAGCCCCCTTCTATCAGGTGTGGCAGTGGGACTGGGTTCTAGTGAAGCAACAGGAGTGGAGGCATTGACCAGCGCATGCAACCTGTCCTGGAAAAGCTCTCCCATGAACTCCTTTCAGCCCTTCTCATCTTCCAGTTCGCTGTAAAGGAGTACCCTCCAGAGCAACTCAGGAAGCCTCATGACAAACATGGCAGAACTTTCTTTAGCCTGGGTTCCAGAGTGATAACATGGAAGAACATTAGATGAGAAAGAAAATATCCACTGTGTGTGAGCCACTGTAGAATTTTGGATCTGCTCATTGCAGCAGGTATTCATTAAGAAATACACAGCGGGAAGAGCATTAAAGGAAGCAGGTGTAAAACGCCCCGGGCACAGGCATGCTTGGTCTGCTTAAAGAGAAGTAAGGCAACCAGTGTGGCAGGAACAGTGGGCAATGAGGAAAATGTGGGTCCGGGAGGCCCACACTGTGTACCACAGCAGCCCTCTAGAGATCGCTGTAAATTTGGAAGCCATTGCAGAACCTCACATCACAATGATTCCCGTGGCTGCTGTAAGGAGAGAAGAGTGCAGCAGACAGGGGTCCCAGATAGGAAGCAACTGCAGAAATCAAACTCGAGCTGATGGTGGCTTGGTCTCGGCTTGCAGCCGTCCAGGTGAGAGGAGTAAACAGTGACAGATGTGTTTGAAAAGTAAAGTTGTCATGATCTCCTGAGAGATTGGGTATAGGGTATGAAAGGATGAGAGAACATGTGGATGGCCCTAGGGCTTTTGGACTGGTCAACTGAAAGGATGGCGCTGCCATGTGATCTGTTTTGATAAAGACAGCCCTGATGTCAATATCCCATGTACACTGACATGGATGCAACCTGCCCAGAGCCAAGGACACATCTGATTAAGGATTCTTGAACAATAACAGGGCTAAACAAGGTACCGCATCCTCTCTTTGGAATGCTCTCTGAGTGTGCATCCACCCTCCCACACAAAGGATGTTATTTTTCCTTTTAAATGAAACATCTGTTTTATCTTTGACACTTTTGTGATTTTACCGTGTTATTTTCAAGTTCACATGAGCAGCTTCTGTCTACCTAAAGAACAGGTTTACAAAACGTAGGAACCATTTCCGTTTGAGTACTTATATACTATCTACTCAGGTACCTAATACAGTAAGTGAGGAACTTAAATATTTTTATGAAAACTGAGCACATGACCATCTTGATGTGTTAAAAAAAAAATGTCCTGATATAGATAGTCCACTCAGTCCAAAGAATGGTCCCTCAAGAAACAAAAGAATTCAGCAGGTGATGATGACTTCTTTAGTATAAAAAGATTCTAGAAATGATCATAGAAGATAATTTCCCTTCTATTCCCAGAAAGTGCAAATTTTTTGTAGATAAAGACTAAGTTTCGTGTATAAATCATAATTCAAGAATCCTTTTCTCCTGCTTCCTAGCTGGGACTTCCCAGGTGGCACTAGTGGTAAAGAATCCACCGGCCAATTCAGGAGACATAACAGATACGAGTTTGACCCCTGGGTCAGGAAGATCCCATGGAGGAGGACAAGGCAATCCACTCCAGTATTCTGCCTGGAGAATTCCCATGGATAAAGGAGCCTGGCAGGCTACAGTCCATAGGGTCACAAAGAGTTGGACACGACTGAAGCGACTTAGCATGCAAGCAACCTTTTCTTACCATAAATAACAGCATCTTTTTGATTGCAACAGAAGAAAATGGTTCAGAAAAGAAACATTGACAGGTGAAATCACTTATGCAAAAGTTCCTTTGCAACAGCAACTTTTTGCAATAGCCAGCTATAGCTGAAAAGAATTCTTTTTAATGGAATAGCTCCAATCATTTTTGGACACAAGTCTGAATGGGATATGGACTCCAGGACTATTACCCTTTAGGTCACTGAAGTAAGAACTGAGGAAGAATCTGGAGAGTAATACCAATTGTTTCAGCAAATCTGTACCAAGACCCTAATAATACAAGGCAATCTGCCTAATATTCAAAGACAAAGACCAAAACCCTCTCCTCAATGGAGACAGCACACCTCAAAACTAGACTTTAATTTCCGGTTTTCCACCTGTGATATTTAGGGTAGGCTTATTGCCTTACAAACAAATCCATAAGTGTAATGCCTCCAAACAATAGTTTTGTTTTCTCTAAATTTACAGTCCAGTGTTGAGTTTTTTTTTCCACATCACCTTCTGTACATGGTGGGCCCAATTGTGGGCCAAGCCTCTCCTTGTGGCTCCTCCCTTCCCCTCTTCTCCAGTCAGTCCTGGGGGAGGAAAGAGTGACGGCAAACTTGTGGGTGAGTTTTCATGATGGTCTTAGAGAAAGAACATATGTGTACCCAAATTTCATTAGTTAAAACTCAGTCACATGGCCACAGTTAACAGCAGAGGGTGCGCAAAGTAGCCGCGTGCCTAGGAGGAAAAGGAAATGAGTTATAGAGAACACATCACAGTTTCATTTGTTATTTCAAAACATGGAAATTGCCCCTGTTGTTGGTAGAATCTTGGCGATAAGCCTTTACATATTACTGTTGGCTTTGTTGATTTATTTATGAGGAAACGTCACCCAGCCAAAGATAATAAAAAGAAACAGAAAAATATCTTGAGGCAGTCACAAGAATGTTTGAAAGGGCATCTTTGAGTTCGTTTGTCTGTTTCTCATTATTTATTATGTTAAGGAAAAGTTAAGCATCCCTATTTTCTCTTTTAAATATTACTTTTCTGGGGCCTCCCAGTTAGTTTTTCTGGATTTTGTGTAAGTTCATCATCTCTAGTCTTTCTGGGCTCTTGACTCTTCATAGGAAATCAGTCATCCTAGAGAACAAAGCAGAAGGAAATCTAAGTGTGTTATAATGAAGTAGGAGGTTCATCAGCCAGATTATCTTAATTAAGTGTCTCCAAAAACGAGACTGCTGAGACAAACTATTGTCTGGAACTTGAATGAATAATACGCCTTTCATAGGTATACTGGCTTTATTTTGTTGGATTTTCCCCCTCAAATTTATGTAGATAATCTTAATATTAGTTAGAGACAAATTCAATTCAAAGGTTTGATTATGAATTTTCAGTTGAATAATAAAATTCTTTAATTTCTCTTGTATTAAAAAGAAAGTCATTGTATTCGACAAGACTGGAAATGAAAGCTTCACTCCATGTTTTAGGGGCAAAAAAGGAAAGTAAGAAGCCCATTGCAATACGATTCCACTCAACTCAGGGTGGCGGTCCCCAAGGGCATACACAAGCATCCACGAAAAACAGGAACAGAGTCTAGCACAGCATCACCACGCCCGCCCCCGCCGCCCACCGCCTGATAAATCATCCTTTTTGACTATGTCCACAGCACATGGAGGCCTGTACCCTCCTCTGTCACCACCACCCAAAGATACATTTCAAAGTAAAACTGGCACCAGTCATTCTTCTGTAAGTCGACAACCTCAGCTTAGGAAAGTTCTAGCAGAGGAATAAAAGGCAAACTGGTATATTTTAATCTGGAAGGTGTATTTTGTATCCCAGTGTATTGCTGCAGTTCCCTTGGGTACAAGGAAGTAGCTCAGCCTTGGGTGATGCCATGGCCTGTGTGCCAGCCCATAGCATTTACTCAAACAGTAAACTGATGTAGTGGAGGTCTATAAACGTGCTATTCAAAGCATGGTGCCTCCTGCTTGTTAGAAAAATCTCAGTCCCCTCCAAAGAGTGATTGCATCAAAGTCTGTGTTTGACAAGTTTACCAAGGGATCTTCATGCACATAAAATATGGGATTCACTGTTCTACAGGGTTCTGTGATCTCTTTGCCACCATTTCATCTCTTATTAATTTCTTAACATGGTCATCATATGAAAACTCAATTGTGTTTTCTTGATTACCTCTTCATTAGCATCACTAGGAGGAGCACATCACTAGTTACACAATCCAGCCTGATGAAACAGGCCTATTAGTTACGGCACAAATGCTTCATCTAGGATTAAACTGTTAATAGTGGGGATTTCTTTGGTGGAGAAACGTATAATACTTACACGCTTTACAAAGGATGAAGAATTGGGACGGTGGGGTGGAGGGGCAAAGCCAGTAATCCTGATTTTCTTCAAAATTTACTTGTCCTAAATATTTTTAAATATTTTATTAATACTACTCAATAATTATAGTCAGAAAAATGAAATTTTATCTTGTTGCTGAAAGGTCACACTCAATTATTAAAGTTATGAAAGCTAAATTATAAACAATTCCAGCATACATATTTGTTTATTTGGTTGGGAAATCCTACAGAATGCAGAGTAAATACCATTTCAAAGAATTAATAGAAACTCTACGAGTTACAATCCACTCCAGTATTCTTGCCTGAAGAATCCCAGCGACAGAAGAGCCTGGTGGGCTGTCGTCTATGGGGCTGCACAGAGTCGGACACGACTGAAGCGACTTAGCAACAGCAGCAGCAGCTACGAGTTACATATGCATTTATGCAAACCAATTTATAAATGCCAAGATTAGCAAAACACATTAAAATTTTTTAATATTTTGTTGTGACATTTTATAGATAGCATTATTCAAAAATTATTGAATTTTTAAAATTTCAATTGGCAAGGATTATAACCAAACTATCATCCTTGAGACCTCTTTTCTACCTCTGGAAGTACAAACCTACAATTAGTATGAATGGATTCTACTCTTTAAAAAATGTAAGAGCAATTATTCTCATGACCGATGAAATCCCGAATGACCTGAAGTGTTCCCACAATGTATCAGGACATTTCTTCTGCTGAAAGTGCCAAGAACTTTCCCAAGAATGTCTTATGAAAAAGAGAATTTTCCCACAGTAGAACAGAGGAAATGCATGCTGAAAGGCAAGTACTAATAAGCAATATAAAGCATGTGACCTACTTAATTATGTGCCCTTGGGACATGCAATGTGTTTGCAAAGCAACGAAGGCCTTCAAGGTCACATTTGAGAAACACAAATCAGATGTAAGAAGGACGAGGAAGGAATCCCAGTTACGTGGCAGCTTAATGAGATGAAACATCCTCACATCTTTATAGTTTATGGCTATTGACTGTGACTACAAACCCCCAAGGGAAGGGACAGAAATGCTTATTAAAACAGTGAGAAGCAGGCTGCATGCACAAATGAAGTATGCTGCCATTGAATGATATTAACCAAGAATGGAGTTGAGCTGTTTTTCCCCCTTAGATTATAAATTTATAAGTAAAATGAAATTGCATTTTTCTAATCTAATGTTCCCCTATTACAATCTTCATGCCCATTTTGTGGAAAAAGACACAAGGATCATAGTTCCTTGCTAAATTACATTCTTAAAATAAATGTTCACAACATAAAATTCTTAAAAATCTCCCTCATGTAAATAATTACGTGGAGACTCACAGATCCCCAAAGAGCCCCCATGGTTACTGATCCTCTCTATGTCTCTCATGGCACAAAATAATGTGGGCAAAATAGTTATTTTCTCACAAGTTCAGTGTCTGTATCTCTAACATGGCATTTCGAAAATGAGTGTGTGCTTTTAATGAATCACAAATGCATACGCACATACGAAAGATGTGCTCCATGAAGGCAACCCCAGCAACTATAAATGGAAAGACTATAATGACTGTCAAAGTCAGCCCAGAGCTCATGAAATAATAATACCCTGTACTTTGTATTTTTCTCTGAGGAGCCTCGCACACTTTACATGCCTGGAAATGTTTCTCTTTTTAGTAATAGAGTCCTTTAAAGGCTATTCCTGAGCACTGAGCGAGATAAATTACACTCTTTCAGCAAACTATTGTGCAATTCTCAGTATTCTATTCACAGTGTATCAAACCATTCTTCCAAGTGCATTTTTTTATGAAGATGAAGTGAGAACATTTCCTGTTTTTCTTTCAGGCTGTCTTAATTCATCTTGGGCTTCTTATATTTAATTAAAATATTCTTTTGTAAGTTTTACATTGATCGAAGAGACCAGACAAGGAAATATATGCTACAGTTGAATTTTAATGCATGAAATATAATCACAAAGCTTTGCACCTACATGGGTTTTGCACTCTTCTATATTTAAAAGCCAAATTTTCTAGAGAAAGATTACATTTGTAAAGTTGGGCAGACCCTTGTTTAAGTCATGTGCTTTGTACTTACTTGGGGGATGGGGGCGGGTTTAAATCAGATTCAGTTTATACATAATAAAATTTTTCTTTAAGATCAATGAATTTTTATTCATGTGTTTGTAGTTATGTCATCACTACCACAAACAAAATATGTAGTATTTTTATTATCCCAGAATGTTTCCTCATGTCCCTATGTGGTCACATTCCCCCACTCCCAGACCCTGGCAATACCGATCTGTTTTCCACTATTATAGTTTTGCATTTTTTAGAATATCATATGAGATTATAAAATATGTGGTCATTTGAATCTGGTTTCTTCCACTGAGCATAATGTTTTCGAAATGTTCTTATATTGTTGCAGGTATCAATTCATTGCTTCTTATTACTAAGTGGTATTTCATTGAACATATGTACCACACTTTGTTTCTCCATGCAACAGCTGATGGGTTGTTTTCAATTTGAGTGATTATGAATAAAATTGCTATAAACATTGACATCCAGATCTTAGTTTTGACACATATATTTATTTTTCTTGGATAAATACATAGGAATGGGATGGCCAGGTCACGTATTAAGCAGATGTTTACCTTAAAAGTAACTGGTCAACCCATCTCCCAGAGTGGTTATGCTAGTTTGTATTTGCACCAGCAATGTTTGAGAATCACAGTTGCTCCCATTTTTGTTCACACTAACACTATCAATTTTTTATTAAGGCCATTTTAGGTATGTAGTAGGATCTCACTGCACATATCTTATTGATTTTTAAGAATTATAGGTAGTCTGAATACAAATCCTTTATCAGACATAAGCTTGTAAATATTTGCTCCCAGTGAAGGCTTTTTTTTTTAATTTTCCTGATAATTTTTTAGAACAGAAACTTTGATGAAATTTAATTTATTAATATTTCCTCTAATGATCTATGCTTTCTGCACTCATTTTCACTTCCATATGCTCTCAATATTTAAAGACTATCTCTTGAATATTAGCTAAAATAAAACAACCATCATATGTTTCCCTTTCTATTTTCAAGTCATCTCATGTCAGGCATGCATTTGCTTCTTATTGCTGCAATAACATAAACCTATGAATTTTTTGGCTTATAATACAAATTTAATATCATATAATTCTTAATGTATAATTCCTATCACTTCATGACAAACATATGGGAAAACAGTGGCAGATTTTATTTTGGGGGGGCTCCAAAATCACTGCAGATGGTGACTGCAGCCATGAAATTAAAAGATGCTTACTTCTTGGAAGAAAAGTTGTGACCAACCTACATGGCATATTAAAAAGCAAAGACATTGCTTTGCCAACAAGGTCCGTCTAGTCAAAGCTGTGGTTTTTCCACTAGTCATGTATGGATGTGAGAGTTGGACTATAAAGAAAGCTGAGTGCCGAAGAATTGATGCTTTTGAACTGTGGTGTTGGAGAAGATGCTTGAGAGTTCCTTGGACTGCAAGGAGATCCAACCAGTCCATCCTAAAAGAAATCAGTCCTAAATATTCATTTGAAGGACTGTTGCTGAAGCTGAAACTCCAATACTTTGGCCACCTGATGCCAAGAACTGACTCATTGGAAAAGACCCTGATGCTGGGAAAGATTGAAGGCGGGAGGAGAAGGGGATGACAGAGGATGAGATGGTTGGATGGCATCACCAACTCAATGGGCATGAGTCTGAATAAACTCCAGGAGTTGGTGATGGTCAGGGAGCCTGGCATACTGCAGTCCATGGGGTCGCAAACTGTTGGACACGACTGAGGGACTGAACTGAACTGAATTCTTAATGTCAGAAATTCAAAACAACTAGGCGAAAATCAAGGTGTCAACAGGGCTACATTCCTTTCTGGAAACTGTAAGAAGGAATCCATTTCATTGTCCTTTAAGCTTCTGGGGACTCCCCATATACCTTTTTTTGGTGGCTCCTTCCTCCATCGTCAAAGCCAGTAAAAATCTGTCTAGTCCTTTTCACATTGAATCACTCTGGCCTTCTCTTTTATTTCATTTTTAAGGAGCTGTGACTATACTAGTTCCATGTGAGTAATTCTGAATTACCTCCCTGCCTTAAGATCAGCTGATAAACAACCTTAGATCTGTTCATATCCTTAATTTCCTCTTGCTATGTAATATAGTCAAAGGTTCTGGAGGTTATAACAAGGCATCTTTGTGGGCCATTATCCTTCCTACCTCAGGCAACTTGGTAAGAAATCAGACTAAAAGCAACTGTGCTACCATAACTTCTAACCTGTCTTCTTACAGTATTTAAGAGACACACTGCACTGCCCCAATCCATTTGCTTATCTGCCTTCAATCCTTAAATAGTAAGCTCTTTGAGGAAAGGGACTGGATTTTTTTTTTTTTTAATCTCTGCAGCCCTTACAGAGATAGGTCTGCCATATAAAAGACAGTCAAAAAATATTTACTAGTTAATAAATGAGTGAATTAATGAATAGATAAATGAATGAATGAAATTTCTTCAAATCAGCCTGCTGGTCTTGCTCCCATCGCTTTTCATCATGAGGCTGAATGGGTTAAACCTTAGATCTATTGCTTATTTGCTCCATAACTTTGAGTTTCTGGATTCGATTTCTGCTGCAGCTGTAACAGATTACCACAAATTTAGCAACTTAAAAGGACGCCCATTTATTATTCCACAGTTCTGTAGTTCAGAAGTCTGGAGTGGCTCAGTGGGGCTCTCTGCTTCAGGTCTCACAAGGCCAAAACCCAGGTGCTGCCAGGCTCTCATCTGAAGAGGCCAGGGGGAATTCATTTCCTCTTGGTTGCTGGATTGAGGCCCTGGTTGCTGGCTCTCCCCCAGGGTCCACTCTCTGCTCACAGGGGCTGCCCACACACACGAGGCCCCTCTATCTTTAAAGCTGCAGAAGCAAGGCTGAGTCCTCACCCCTCAATTCTCTCTGGATTTTGGAATCTGCCCTTTGGAGACACATGTGATTAGATCAGGTCCATCTGGATAATCTCCATGTCTTAAGGTCAACTGACTTGGGGCTTTAATTACAGCTGAGAAATCCCTTCACAGCACTACCTAGATTAGTGTCTGATTAAATAACCAGGGGATTGGAATCACGGGATGCGGTGGGGCAAGGTGGGCAAGAATATAAAGATTTCTGTCTACTTGGCTTCTGACTTAACTGAACTATACTTTCCTTCCCTTTTATAAAAGGTGAGTGTAGGACTTACCGCTACCTTGTTTATTGCTATGGGAATTAAATACCATAATCCATGTAATATGCCTCACACAGATCCTAGACCAAAGTTGAAATTTATAATATATTCATTTTGTAATGTACAACACAATTAATATCATTAGCACTGCTATATGTTATATATGAAAGTTGAGTAAATCCTTAATTCACATCACAAGGGAAATGTTTTTTCTTTCATTTTGCCTTTATATGAGATGATATTTACTAGACCTGTAATCATTTCATGATGTGTGTAAGTAAAATCATTATGCTGTACACCTTAAATTTATGCAAAGTGGTTTGTCAATTATATATCAATAAAACTGGAAGGAAAATATATATTCATTTTCTTACAAAAGTATATTCATTTCCATGAATATCTACATTGTTTTTCTATTATTCTAGAAGCTTTCTGCAAAATGTGTGCAAAAATAAACTTGCCTATTTTTAATAATTAAAATTGAGTTAACTCTCTGAAAAACTATATTTTGAATGAAAAATAAAGAACTTTTCCATATAAATTTAGATGTGGTGTTTTATATACCATTTTTTAATATTTGCAAACTTTGAATAAAGTGTTCTAGGCATAATTTTTAAAAAATCAAATAGTTTTATATGTTTTACCACCAGTAACAGATTTTCTAGGAAACTTCACTGCTCCAATTCATTTTTATTATTTTGTACTTTCATTATAGGGAAACTTCTGTTGTGGTATGTATTTTCTTTATACCAGGAACTAATTTGAACTAACTTAATCTCTTTAATAATTCCATAATTTATTAAAGAATCTTTCTCAGTCTTTGATGTGGAAAGACAAATGATCAACAGCTGTTCTCACCAGAGAGTTCCTAACCTCTGACATGGGCTGAGTGAGTTAATCTATAAAGCTGTTGACCTTTTGATAGCTTGTTTGAGGGCTTTTAATAGGTAAAACACTTCTAAAAGAATGAATTGGATATTTCCGTCTCCAAAAATTGTTCTCCTGTTCTCCTCAGGCTTTTGGTTCTTTACTGACTTTGTCTTCCACATAAAATGAGAAGACAGTTTTATAACAAGATAGCTGTGGTTTTTGATTATTCCCAGTATTCTTCCAATGTCCTATTTTGTGAAATGAGTTTTTCAATAGTAAACATTCTACTTACATATTAACAGAGAAAAATTCATTTAACTCTATATTTATGTAAAAATATTGAAGTTAACGCAGAACAAAAACCCTAATAATTCACCTGGAGTCCTCTTCTTCTTTTCTTATTTTTGCTTTGTTTTTAGAAGGACATTTGGTCTACTTCGATTCATACAGTTTTTAAGACAATTTTCCATTATTTCATTTGGTCTTTAACCACAGCCCCTTTGAAAGGTCAGATGACTGTTATTATCCCTCTTTACCAGTGAGGAAATAGGCTTAGAGAGGATAATTGACTTGGTTATTTTCATGTTAGCTGGTAAGAAGCCGAGCTTGTCCTCTGATTTTTCATCCTGCATTCTTTCCTTGCAATGCACCAGTTATAGTTGAAACATCTCTCAGTTGACAGACTCTCCTTTAGGTGTAAATTATTTAGCCACATGTTAAGCTTTCTAATTTGATTTAGCACACTCTATTTTAAAAAATATTAAAAGTTATGACTCATACTACAGAAAACCTAAAAATTTGTGCATAAATGTGAAATTTAAAAATTCTATTGTGAGATATGTTACCGTTAAAAATGCATTCGTTATTATTATCTTCTTATGGTAAACTGCAATAACTGTTCTCTAAATGCTATGTTTTAATTCTAGTTTATACAATTCTAATTTTGAAAATCTCATTTTTCACCCAAAGTTCACAAAGCTATCTTAGCTACACTAAGTAGTATCATGCTTTTCTGGGGGCTGGGGGGGGGGGGGGTGGGAAGTTAGTAAAAACTAGACTGACTATATAATTTATCATCCAAACAAAGACACTTTTGAGAGGGAAAGAAATGCTATCAATAATAATTATACTATCAATAATTATTATTTCCAATAATAATTGGGAAAAGAGGTATAAAAAAAGAGGTATAAACCAGGTTGGGTCCAAGAACACCAGGATATATGGTCACTCTCATAATAACCCACATAGCCTTCTAATCTCAAAGATTTTTAGTGTCTTCAGTGGTAACAACCTTTTTCTTTATTACCTTCCCATGTCTGTGCCTACATTTAAAATTGGGCCTTGCACCTTGTCATCGCCCAGTAGTTTCATTTCCAAAATTTTGAAATCCAAAAATTTCCTTTCCCTCTCACTGCCTCACTATTACTGATTTTGCCTTTCGTCCTCCAATTCCTGGACCAACTCTGTTTTTACCACCCATCCACCAGACTGCAGACTCATTTGTCTCCAACCCAATCATGCCCTATGGGGAGCCTCTCACTGGAAACTTTGATCTCTTCTACACTGTGTCCTTCCAATGAACCCAACTTTTCAGTTCTTCATCTTGAATTATGAAGGATGAAGGATAATAACTTCATATTGTCTCTTCTCTTCATATCATAAGGCTAGGGGGCATAGCCAAAGAAAGTCCCCAAATCAAACTCATATGTTTTGGTTTTTGTTTTTCAAATTCATCCTGTCTGTTAGCCTGACCCTTTCCCCTATGTAACAATCCTTTCATTTATCATTAATTAATGTGCTTTCTTCCATGCTCCTCAGGAATAAATCAGACATAATTTCTGCCTTCCAGGAGGATAAAAATAGTAAAACAGTCATAGGTTCAAAAAGTGCAATTAAGAATTAGAGACATAAAGATAGCAGTATGTTGGATCATAAAGAAAGAACATAAATAGAGAACAGGATGAAACGAGCCAGGAAAGATTTCACAGAGGGTTACTGATTGAATTAAGACTTGAAAAGTGAATAGGCATTCTCAAGAGACAAGGGAGTAAGATGAAAGAATATTCCAGGCAGAAAGAGCTTCATGATCAAAGACAGGAAGATATGAAATTGCCTAATGTACTTGGAGGATGGAAGGCACATCTGAATGGCGAACTGTGGAATTCAGATGAGGCTGGAGAAGTGTAGTCACTATGCAGAGGATAATGGGGCCCACTGACTAAACAGTAGACTGGTGTGGTCAGTCTTACATTAGAGACGGATCACTTTGGAGGTGAAGTGAAGGATAGACAGGAAGGAAGGATGCAAGACGTGAGCCTGCGGTAGCAATGAAGTGACTACTGCAGATGTTTAGATGAGAGATGACATGTCTGCATCAGGCCCCTCACCACAAGGTGGGCAAGGAGGAAAAGGAAAAATGAAAACTTAAGGGTGGAGAGAGTTGAGTTTTGTATTAGCTGCTAAAGAGGACTTAGTGAGGAGATTTGATGACCCCTTAGCATCTGATGTGGGTTACTAGAAAGAAGAGCAATTAAACAAATGTAAGAAAGGCAAGCAAAGTAATACATTTATGGAAAAAATATTAGAGTTTTTACCCATTCCAGTAGTCTTGCCTGGAGAATTCCATGGGCAGAGGAGCCTGACAGGCTATAGTCCATGGAGTCTCAAAGAGTTGGACACTAATGAGCCATTAAGGCACATAGACACATTAGGTGCCTGTATAATGAATATTGTACTGAGCTGCCCAAATTCTCCTTCAAGGTTGCGGGATTACCCTCTGCACTGCTGGGAATGAGCGGCTTCTCATCCTAGTCAACATATAGATTCACATATCACAATGCTGTATTCCTTTTTAGTTACTGCCCTAATGTTACGGGCAGCCAGAATTCCATGCTGGTAAGTGCAGGGGTATAAAGGCCCAGCCCCTTCCCCCCAACTAGAGACAATACTGAAGGACCATCCCAGCCTCAGAGCTCCCTGTGAAGTTGTCTCTGGCTTTCTGAATGCATTACAACATAACTTCTACTTCCCTCCAAAGTGCTTCCTTCTTTCAGCTTCTAAAGATATCCTTCCCAAGAGCATTTCCTAACAAATGGGTACACGCAAAGTTTTAGTGTGATTGTCAGAGACTTTGACCTACAACATTGCCTTAAATCGATGGGACTAGAGATGTCCTAGCACCTGAGCCCAGAACAGACGATGAGTTTGGGAGATGTTAACTGAGCCCATTGGATGGAATGAGCTCATTCAGGGAGGCACACCCAGTGAATAAGTAGGAGGGTCAGAGAATCTTGAGGTGTAACAGTTTTTAAATAAGTTGTTAGAAGAAAAGCTGAGAGAGAAATGATGCTTTGGGGGGGTCATAGAATTAAGAGAGGGTACTATTTAGGAAGTCAAAGGTGGGATAAAGTGGTCCACAGTCTTAGATGCAAGGAAGATCAAATAAAATAAAGGCTTGCAAAGACTCTAGTGGTAGTAACAATTAGGGAACCAGTTGTCACTTGGATGGAGCCATTCACACAATGGTAAGGGCAAACCAGTCTACACTGGCTGCAGAGTTCATGATTTAAAAGAATGAGCTTAATTATGAGGAGGGAAGAATCAGAGCAGTAACCAAAAGGAATGCGTCATTGTGATGTGTGAATAAGAGAGAGGGTATTTCTGTAGCTCAAACGCAGAAACAGAGCCAGGCTTGAGGGTTTGGAAGACAAAGAAGAAAGCCTTAAGGCATCACTTGCTCAGAGTTTTTGCCCTCT
Source organism: Aepyceros melampus (assembly GCA_006408695.1). NCBI lineage: Eukaryota > Metazoa > Chordata > Mammalia > Artiodactyla > Bovidae > Aepyceros > Aepyceros melampus. The sequence continues at coordinate 194,253 of SJXQ01013040.1, forward strand.
GGATCCAAGTGATTCTTCTTCCTTGATTCGTACTTCTCCTAAATGGATTAGCTTTCACTGTTTCTTTATGCACACAAATGCCTCACCCCTGTTGGATTTCTGTGTTCCCAGCTCAAAGGACCAGCCTAGGTTGAGACCAGTACAGGTGGTGCAGTGGTAATGAGTCTGCCTGCCAAGGCAGGAGATGCAAGAAACACATTCGATCCCTGCATGGGAAATATCCCCTGGAGTAGGGAATGGCAACCCACTCCAGTATTCTTGCCTGGAAAATCCCATAAACAGAGGAGCCTGGCGGGCTATAGTCTGTGGGGTCGGAAAGAATCAGACACAACTGAACACACACAAACAGCCTGTTTCAGTACAGGAGACAGTTAACCTTCACCTTCCCTAGGGAACTGTCCTTAATCTCTCTGCTAATAAGGATTGCTCCCTCCTCTGACTCCTAAGATTTCACCTGTCTTTTTCTCATATTCTTGTCATTTTCTCACTTGTATAATGTTCATGAATGTGGCTTTCATGTACTTTATTAGTTTTTAACTCTTTTGGGGAAAAATTCAGGAAGAAATTACCTTGGAATAGGTAAAACTATCTTGAATGCCCTATATAGTAGTACTTAAGAGTGGGTGCACAATACTTTGAAGAAAAGATACCAAATAACAAAATCAAGAAGAGAGTGGGAATGTGTTGTGATTGAGGTGCCCTCCATTCTCACTAATATCTCATTCTGGAGAAATAGAAAAAGGAATTATTGTCATCTGCAGATAAAATAAGCTTATGGAACCAAGAGCTAGTTAATATTAAGTCAGAAAGGCTTGAGAATGTTGCTTTAAACTAAACTAGCTCTTTGGGGCAGAAATAAGACATCTAGTTAAGAATATCAGTTAATCTCCTTAAGGTGCCAATGAATGCAGCAAGTGATATACACTAAAGCATTTCATAGCTTGGTGTCCAACAGTACTAAAAGTTGTCAAGATGTTAGTTTCATTAGGAAATATATTTCCTAATGGGCTTCCCTGGTGACTCAGATGTTAAAGAATGGTCCTGCAATTCAGTAGACCAGGTTTGATCCCTGGGTCAGAAAGCTCCCCTGAAGAAGGGACGAGCAACCCACTCCAGTACTCTTGCCTGGAGAATTTCATGGACAGAGGAGCCTCACAGGCTACAGTTCATGGTGTCACAAAGAGTCAGACACAACTGAGTGACTAACACACACCCAATGAACTAACAGCTGAGAATTCATCCAAGAAGGTTAGATTTATTTACTACAATTTTCCTAAACCATACCAATTCTTTAGTATAGGTTTTGGTTAGAAAAATTATAGGGCGGAACTTAGAAAATAATTGTAACTCTAGCATTCAGTCCAGCCTCTTAATATTTCCTTTCAAAAGTGAGTTCCAAATGACTGGGTAGGAGAAAGTAGAAGAAAGAGAAAATCTATATTCAGTTTCTGAAAGCTGTGAGTGAGTGAACCAGAGCAGGGTTAGATCAGCAGTATCTCTGTTGTTTTACTGAAGTCTTTTCAATTGCTTCATCTCACACACACACACACTCTTCAGAGAAATTAACATTTTCTGTAAGTGGGTTTTCCTTTTCACTTTTCTGCTAATGGAAATACATTTAGGCAGATCTTGCAAATTTTGGAATATTTCACATAGAGTTATCTTATTGGTGTTCAAGTTTCCTTCTAGATTTGATCCTTCTGTGGGAAACAAAAATTTATAAAAACCAATTATATGTACATATCTCCTAGCTGGGCTAACCCCAGTGGCTCAGTGGTAAAGAATCTGCCTGCAATGCAGGGGCTGCTGGAGACATGGGTTCAATCCTTGGGTTGGAAAGATCCCCTGGAGGAGGGCATGGCACCCCACTCTAATATTCTTGCCTGGAGAATCCCATGGACAGAGGAGTCTGGCAGGCTACAATCCATGGGGTCACACAGAGTCAGACATGATTGAAGTGACTTAGCACACACACATGCATATCGTAGCCAAAAATTTTTTTTTAATTTTGGAATTCTCTTATCTGGACCTTTCCCTAGAAGGGATCATTGGCTTTGGAATCAAAACAAGCATTTCTAATGGTGAAACAAGAGTAATATTTGAAGTAATCACTTCTGACAAGCCATAGATATTATAATTTAGGCAAATAAGACGCAGAAAAAGTATTAGGTAGATACAACAGAATACTCAGAGATACACAACTGGAGTTGCAATTTTCAAATAAATTGAGCTATTTTGCCAAATAGATTTAGAAAATTTTTAAAGTTCCTTGAATATAAACTGAGCCATTTTAAGAATTAACAACCTAAACCAAGGTTTATAATATTAATTTTATGATAGAGAACACTAAGTCAGAAATGATTAAAAGTTATATTTTGGGGTTGGGGGAAAAGTTATACTCTGAAGTTTATTTGAGTTAAAATATTTATGAAGAGTAGAAAGCTTGGAATGCATAAAGTTTAGCTGTAAGATATAGCTGCATATTATAAAGCATGAAATATGTAAAAACATTCAGTAAATTCCAGAAAGAAGATACACTTGGTATTGCTTTATTTATGAGAAGATTTTACTGTAATAAATTAGTTATTTTGAAGACATGTTATCAGTTTATGACAAAATTTCATGTGCTCTGAGACTCAGTGCAAACTGAAAGTCGCTCAGTCATGTCTGACTTTTTGCAACCCCGTGGACTTCTTAGGGCCAGAATACTGGAGTAGACAGCCTATTCCTTCTCCAGCAGATCTTCCTGACCCAGGATTCAAACTGGAATCTCCTGCATTGCAGGCGGATTCTTTACCAGCTGAGCAGTTAATTATTCAAAGGACCCTGAGTCACACCTACTTGCTGATTTGGGAGGGCCTTCTGGAGAGGCAGGGAGCAACTGGGACTCCCTCTGCAGACATAGACCCTGGCAGCAGCCATTTTTGGAAACTCATCCTAACGCAAGGACACTAGTGCTGGCAAGAACCATTTTGGAGTCTTCTCACTGGGCTTCCCTGGTCACTCAGATAGTAAAGAATTTGCCTTCAATGCAGGATACCTGGGTTAAGTCCCTACTTGGGGATGATTGCCTGGAGCAAGGAATGGCAACCCACTCCAATATCTTGCTTGGAGAATTCCATGGACAGAGGAAACTGGTGGGCTACTGTCCAAGGGAGTCACGAAGAGTCACACACACACACACCACACACTCCAGCCTATAAGCACTGGGGACATATCTGCCAGCCTTAAGCTGTCACCACTCCTGGTACCCCCAAGGCCCCACAGCCATCTGTTTGGATACCTGGACCCACCCACCAGTTGTACTAGCATTATCCTGGGTTCCCTCACACCCCACAGCCAGTTGCCTTGAGACCCAGCCCCACCCATCAGTGGGCCAGGAGCCAGTGGACACAAGACAGTCCTGGCAACCCACCAGGCTAAGAGCCAGCCCCAGCCACTGGGGCATCTGCAGTACTCAGCCCCACTAGAGCAGAAGGGCTCACAGAGACCACGTGGGGGGCACTCCTTGAGCATATAGCTCTGACGACCATAAGGGAACGTGTTGCTGGCCCTACAGAACATCTTCTGTGTAAGGCTACTCCTCAAAGATTGGTAAATGTAACTGACCTAGCTAATAGGTAGAATTAAACTCAGAGAATTAGATAAAATGAGGAAACAGATATGTTCCAGAAAAACAAAACAAAACAAAACCTCAGGAAACTAAATGAAGTAAAGAAAAGAAATTCACCTGATAATCAGGAAGATAGTGAACCTAGGAGAAGAATGGACGAACTTAGTGAAAACTTAAAGAAAATATAAAGTAGAAACAAACAGAGCTAAGGAATACAATAACTAAAACGTAAAAGTATGCTAAAGTAAAATCGGTACTATTGAGATGACACAAAGTAACACATCAGTGAACTGGACACAAAGTAGTGGAAACCACCCAAGTCAAGCAGAAAAAAATAATTTTAAAAAGTGAGGAAAGTTTAATAGACCTCTAAGACAGCATCAAGTATATCAATAGTCACATTAAAGGAGTCCCAGAAGGAAATAGAGAAAGAAAGGGATGGAAAACATATTTGAAAAAATAATCCCTGGAAACTTCCCTAACCTGGGGAATGAAACAGACATCCAGATCCAGAAGCACAGAGAGTCCCAAACAAAATGAAAACGAAGTTATCCATACCAAGAGATTATAATTAAAAATGGTAAAAAATAAAATAAAGAGAGAATCTTAAAACCAGCAAGGAAAAAGCAACAAGTTACATATAAGTGAACTTCTCTTTCTGCAGAAACTTTTCAGACCAAAAGAAATTGGCAAGATACATTCAAAGTGATGAAAGAAAAAAACTACATCCAAGAATACTCTACCTGGCAAGGCTATCATTTAGATCTGAAAGAAGAGTTTTACGGACAAGTGAAAACTCAGATTTCAATATCACCAAAACAGCTTTACAGGAAACATTAGAGGGACTTATCTTATCAAAAAAGAAAAGGCTATAAATAGAAATATGAAAATTACAAAAGGAAAAAATCTCATTGATCAAGGCAAACATATGATAAATGTAGCAGGTTAACTACTTATATATCTAGTAGAAAGGTTAGAAGATAAAAGTAGCAAAATCATCTATATCCACAATAAGTGACTAAGGAAGACACAAAGGGAAAAATGTAAGATAAAATATCAAAGTATAAAATGTTTGCAAGGGGTGAAATGCATTCAAATTGAAATAAATCACACATACATACCCCTCATGGTAACCACAAACCAAAAACTTATTATAGATACACTCAAAAAAGAGATTAAAAAGTTAATACTGAACATGACATTAAAGATAGTCATCAAGTTACAAAGAAAGAGCACAAAAGAAGAAAGCACAGAAAAGACAAATAATCAGAAAAAAAATCAACAAAATGGCAAAAGTATATACCTACCAATACCAATACAGTTGCTTCAACTGTAAATGAACTAAATGATCTTATCAAAAGATAGAATGAACCAATCAATACAAAAACAAGATCCACATATATGTTGCCTAAAGAGATTCACTTCAGATCTAAAGGCACTTATAGACTGAAAGTGAAAGGACAGGGAAAAGTACTCCATGCAAACAGAAATCAAAAGAAAGCTAGGGTAATGTATTTATATCAGACAAAATAGCTTAAAAATAGAAGACTGTAACAAGAAACAGAAAAAAAAATTACCTAGTGAAAAATAATCAATACAGTAAGAAGATACAAGAATTGTAAATGCATGTGAATCCAACATTGGAGCATCTAAATGCATAAAACAAATATTAACAGATATAAAGTGATAATTTAACAGTAACACAGTAATAGTAGGGAATATTAACACCTGCGTATATCAATGGAGAGATCATCTGGACAGAAAATCAATACAGAAACACTGGCTTTAAATAACTTATTAGACAAGATAAGCTTAATAGATATGTGTAGAACATTCCATTCCAAAGCAGCAGGATACATTCTTTTCAACTGCACATGGAACATTCTGTTGGATAGACCACTTGTTTTTGTTTTATGCTAGGGCACAAAACAAGCCTCAGTAAATTTAAGAAAAAAATTATTTCAAGTATCTTTGCCTACAACAATGATATGGGACTAGAAATTAGCTATAAGGAAAAAAAGCGGCAAAATTCATAAATGTGTGGAGGCTAAGCAATATGCTACTAAACAACTAATTGTTCACTGAAGAAATCAAGAAGGAAATAAAAACATACATGAAGACGAATGGAAACACAATGATCCAAAATCTATAGGATGAAACAAAACAGTTCTAAGAAGGAAGTTTATAGCAATACAAACATATCTAAGAAAATAAAAAAAAAAAAAAAAAACCCTAATTTTATACATAAAGGAACTAGAAAGAGAAGAACAAAGAAAGTCCAAACTTAGGAGAAACAAATCATAAATATAAGAGTAGAAAAAATTAAAATAGAAACTAAAAGAAAAAATAGTAGAAAAGATTTAGGACACTAAGAGCCAATTCTTTGAAAAAGTAAACAAAATTGATAAGCCTTTAGCCAGACCCATCAAGAGGAAAAGAGAAAGCTTGAATAAATAAAATCAGAAACGAAAGGGCAGTTACAACTGGTACAACAGAAATGTTAATAAAAAGGATCATAAGACACTGTGATAAACAATTATACACCAATAAACGGGCAACCTAGAGGAAATGGATAACTTCCTGGAAACAGTCTCCCAAGACAGAACTAGAAAGAAACAAAAATATCACAGACAAATTATCAGTAATGGAATTGAATCAGTAATAAGAAAAATTCTGAGCAAACAGATCCTCAGGAACAGATGACTTTAAGAGTAAATTCCACAAAACATTTAAAGAAGAGTTAACATCTACTCATCTCAAACTATGGCAAAATTTTTTTAAAGAAGAGATGGTCCAACTCATCCTATGAGGCTAGCATTACTCTGATACCAAAACCAGACAAAGGTACCATGAAGAGGGAAAATTGCAGACCAACACCACTGAAGAACACAGATGCAAAAATTCTCAGCAAAACATTTCCAAACCAAATTCAGGACTTCTTTAAAAGGATCATACATCATGATCCAGTGAGATTTTCCCAGGAATTAACATATGATTCAACATATAAAAATCAATCAATGTGGCACACCATCTTAAAGTGAAGAATAAAAATCATATGATTGTCTCACTAGATGCAGAAATAGCTTTTGACAAAATTTAACATCATTTATGATAAAATTTTTCAATAAAGAGGGTATTGAGGGAATATACCTCAACATAATAAAGGCCATATATGATAAACCCACAGCAAACATTATACTCAATGCTGAAAGGCTAAAAGTATTTCCTAAGATCAGAACAAAACAAGTATGTTCACTCTCACCACTTCTGTTCAACAGAGTATTGAAAATCTTAGCCACAGCAGTCAGATAAGAAAAGGAGATTAAAAGAATCCAAACTGGAAAGAAAGAAGTAAAACTGTCACTGTTTGCAAAGGACATGATACTATATATAGAAAACCTAAAGATGCCTCCCAAAACTTTTAAAACTAATAAATGAATTCTGCTGCTGCTGCTGCTAAGTCGCTTCAGTCATGTCCGACTCTGTGCGACCCCATAGACGGCAGCCCACCAGGCTCTGCCATCCCTGGGATTCTCCAGGCAAGAACACTGGAGTGGGTTGCCATTTCCTTCTCCAAAATGAATTCTATAAAGTTGCAAATACAAAATTAATATACAAAAATCTGTTGTATTTCTATAGAGAGGCTATCAGAATGAGAAATTAAGAAAATAATCCCATTTATAATTGTATTCAAAAGAATAAAAGACCAAGGAATAAATCTAACCAAAACTATCAGATATTGATGAAAGAAATTGGAGGCAACACAAACAAATGGTAAGATACACCTTGCTTATAAATTGAAAGAATTAGTCTTTCAATGGCCATAAAATGGCCGTACTCTCCAAGGCAATCTAAAGATTAAATGCAATCTCTATCAAAATATCAATGTATTAAAAAAAAAACTAGAACAAATAATTCTAAAACTAATTCATAAACACCAAAGACTTTGAATAGACAGAGAAGTCTTGGAAAGAAAAAGAAAGCCGGGGGTATTATTCTCCTTGATTTCAAACTACACTGCAAAGCTATAGTAATCAAAGAAGAATGGCAGTGACACAAAAATAGATACATAGATCAATGGAACAGAATATACGGTCCAAAAATGAACCCACACATTTAAGGTCAATTAATCTATGACAATGGAGGCAAGAAAATTCAACAGGGAAAAAAATAATCCTTTCAATAAATGGTGCTGGGTAGATTGGACAGCCACATAGCAAAGGATCAGAGTGGACCACTTTTGTCACATTATACACAGAATAAACTCAAAATGAATTAATGATATAAATGTAAGACCTGAAACCATAAAATCCCTAGAAGAAAAAAAATATAAAGGCAGTACACTCTTTCACATTGGTTTTAGCAATATTTTTTTTGCGTATGTCTCCTCAAGCAAAGCAGAAAATAAAGACTAAATCAAACCGAAAAGATTTTGTACAGCAAATGAAACTATCAATAAAATGAAAAGGCAGCCTACAAAATGACAGATATTTACAAATGATATGTCTGATAAGGGGTTAATATCTAAAATATACAAATAACTCATACTACCCAACATCAGAAACCAAACAGCACAATTAAAAAAGTGGGCAGAGAAGCTGAGTAGACATTTTTCCAAAGAAGACATAGAGATGACCAACAGGTACATCAAAGGAAGCTCAACACCATCAATCATCATGGAAATGCAAATCAAAACCACTGAGACACCATCTCACCAGTGTCTGATGGCTATCATCAAAAAGACATCAAATAGCAAGACAAAGGTTGTGGAGAAAAGAGAAACCTCTTGTGCTGTTTGTGGGATAGTAAATTGGTGGAGCTGTTACAGAAAATAACATGGATGTTCCTCCAAAAATACTGAACAACTATCATATGATCCAGTGATTTCACTTCTGGATATTTATATAAAGAAAACAAAAACACTAAGTCAAAAAACTGTACGGACTTCAATGTTCATTGCAGCATTCTCTACAATAGCCAGGGAATAGAAGCAACCTAAGAGTCCATTGATAGAGAAATCGATAAAGGTGTGTGTGTGTGTGTGTATATACACACACACACACAATAGAACAGTACTCAGTCATTAAGCAAAATGAAATCAATCCTTCCATTTGTGGCAACGTGGATAGATCGAGAAGGCATTATGCTAAGTGGAATGTCAGACATAGAAAGATGTAAATCACGTAATCTCATTTATATATAGAATCTGAAATACTAAACAAACAGAAAAATAGCACAAAACCAGACTCATAGATACAGAGAACAAACAGATGATTGCCGAAGGCAGGGAATTGGCAAGGAAGACAAAAGATATGAAGGAGATTAAGATATAAATCTGCTGCTGCTGCTGCTAAGTCGCTTCAGTCGTGTCCGACTCTTTGCGACCCCATAGATGGCAGCCCACCAGGCTCCCCTCTCCCTGGGATTCTCCAGGCAAGAACACTGGAGTGGGTTGCCATTTCCTTCTCCAATGCATGAAAGTGAAAAGTGAAAGTGAAGTTATTCAGTCGTGTCCGACCCATAGCGACCCCATGGACTGCAGCCCAGCAGGCTCCTCCAACCATGGGATTTTCCAGGCAAGCGTAATGGAGTGGGGTGCCATTGCTTTCTCCGAAGATATAAATCTAGAGTTATATAATAAATAAGTCACAAGGATGTAATATATAGCATAAAGATAATGTTCTCTAATATTGTAATACTTTATTTGGGAACAGTGATTACTATTAATAGATTTATTGTGGTGATTATTTTTATTTCATAATATATGCAGAAGTAATACTAGTATATATTGTACATCAACTGTATTTCAATAAAAAATAACATACCAGAGAGAAAACAAAAACATGTGACTTTTTTCCCAATTCTGTCACAGTATTTATTTTCTTGACTTTCTATATTCCAGTTGAGTCCATTTAAGCAATATATAGTTTACTCAAAATTAAAATTTCATTAATATTTCAGTGTTATTATTATCAAAGTTTTATTTTTCTATATCCAAGCTAGTCACATAACCAAATTATGAATTTATTTATTAATTTGGACAGTTTCTGGTTTTATTAATTTTTTATTATTACTTAACTCTTTCTCAATGCTTCTTAAATTTACATTCTTAAACTGAGTTGAAAGCTAAACTAAGTGTTTCCACTCAGAAGAGCATTACTCTGAGATGTTAAGTATAATATGAAAACACTTTTCTGTGATCAAATAGTAGGGGAAACAAAGAACACTGTATTTCCTCTTAAGAGTTTTACAGTGCTCATTATCATGTTAAAGACAATGAGGAATTCTCAAGTTAAGAAATTATAGCGGACTTCCCCAGTGGTACAGTAGATGGGAATTGCCTCCCAATGTAGGAGATCCAGGTTCAATCCTTGCACATGCCGTGGAGCAACTGAGCCTGCGAGCTACAACTACTGAGCCTGCGTGCTGCAGCTACTGAAGTTCATGGGCCTAGAGCCTGTGCTCCCCAACAGGAGAAGCCACTGCAGTGAAAGGCCCATGCACCCAAACCAAGAGTAGCCCCCTTTTGCTGCACCTGAAGAGTGCCTGTATGCAGCAACAAAGACCCAGCACAAAGAAAAATAAATAAAAGTTAAAAAAAAGAAATATACAGTTTTTAAAACAGCCTTTTCCAAATAACTTTTACCACAGAAACACTATAGTATAGTGAAGAATAGAATAATGCAAAATAGTGTAGTACGTATTTACTTTCCATAGTTTAGCATAGTTTCTATAGTATAGTATACTTTCTTTTTGTTGTTGTTTAGTCACTAAGTCATGTCCAACTCTAACATTTTGGGACATGGTAATGTTTAGGACACCAGTTTGGGAAATTCTAGCCTTAGGTCTTTTAATAAGGGCATTTAATTTTAAGTTGATTATTACAACTAATAGCTTTCATACTACTCTTTTAGTCTAATTCTGTGCCATTGGCTACTTTAAAGCTTTTAAGAACATGCTTAATCAAATTCTTCACATTATCAAATCTAAGAATAAAATTTTCCCCATTCCACTCCTCCCTCCCTATATTTGAAGTTTTAATATGTGAGGCATGTGATTCTAGACCAATTTTTTTCAATAAATTGTTCTATATGATTCATCTTCTGCTGCTGCTGCTGCTAAGTCACTTCAATCGTGTCTGACTCTGTGCGACCCCATAGACGGCAGCCCACCAGGCTCCCACATCCCTGGGATTCTCCAGGCAAGAACACTGGAGTGGGTTGCCAGGTCCTTCTCCAATGCAGGCAAGTGAAAAGTGAAAGTGAAGTCATTCAGTCGTGTCTGACTGTTAGCGACCCCATGGGCTGCAGCCTACCAGGCTCCCCGTCCATGGGATTTTCCAGGCAAGAGTACTGGAGTGGGGTGCCATTGCCTTCTCCGTGATTCATCTTTTACTTTCATGGTTTTTTACCATGTTGTACTTGTACATATATTTTTGCTTGCTTGAATAAGAAACGAACATTTTGTAAATTGCTCCCAGGAAGAAAATCTACAGCCAATAATAATGAAGCTAAATCACACTTGTGAAAGTTTGGGGAATCCAGAGAGATAATCAGAAAATGGAGCTTAGATTTCGTTGAAATACCTTTACTCAGTTGCCAGACTGTTAGTACTAAAGATTGAAATGAGGAAAAACCTGGAACTCCTCAGTAATTGTGGCATGGGGGTGGGGGTTGGGGCGCACAGTGTAGAGATTGACCACTCAAATGGCACTTGGCTTTATCTCTTAAAATGAAGTAGGAGCAAAGAGCTATCTCCCCATGCACAACACGTGAAGACTTGTCAGCCAATATTTACTCTGAATACAGAAGCCACACTTAGAAATTGCAGATGGGAATGCACACTATTAATACATTACATGCTGAACCTCAATCCAAATGCTGCTGATATTTCAAGGTAAGCTGCTCACCCCTCACTGTTTTCCAAGATTCAACAAAAACGTCTCCATTCTCAGATAAAGCTGTGTCAAGGCTCAGCCCCATAGAGAGGATGTTGGAGCTATTTCAAAAGGAATAACCAAACCGCCCTGTTCCCGGGCTGATGTTTCAGTTCTTGGGGAAAGATTGTTTGCTCTATCCAGATAGTTTCTTATGTGGAGGGAGACTTACCTTGAGCTGGGGAGCCTGCTTCAGGACAGAGACACACCACAGCTAAGCTTAAAACTATATGTCATCATGGCTCATGGAGGAAATTTGGGAAAAAATTTTCTTTCCCTAGGAAGAGACTTCCTAGGGGAAAAATAGGACAAGATAACTTGTTTATATATTAATTTTTAAATTAATACATTTTGCTTTTTATATGAGAAATGTTCTGTTTCTCATGTTGAATTTGCTTTATGATGATTAGACCAACCTAGATAGCATATTCAAAAGCAGAGACATGACTCTGCCGACTAAGGTCCGTCTAGTCAAGGCTATGGTTTTTCCTGTGGCCATGTATGGATGTGAGAGTTGGACTGTGAAGAAGGCTGAGCGCAGAAGAATTGATGCTTTTGAACTGTGGTGTTGGAGAAGACTCTTGAGAGTCCCTTGGACTGCAAGGACCAGTCCATTCTGAAGGAGATCAGCCCTGGGATTTCTTTGGAAGGAATGATGCTAAAACTGAAGCTCCAGTACTTTGGCCACCTCATGCGAAGAGTTGACTCATTGGAAAAGACCCTGATGTTGGGAGGGATTGGGGGCAGGAGGAGAAGGGGTAGACAGAGGATTAGATGGCTGGATGGCATCACTGACTCGATGGGCGTGAGTCTGAGTGAACTCAGGAGTTGGTGATGGACAGGTAGGCCTGGCGTGCTGCGATTCATGGGGCCGCAAAGAGTCAGACACAACTGAGCGACTGAACTGAACTGAACTGATCTGACAATAAGCTATGATTAAGTCTAAGGAGGCTAACCCAGACCTTGCATACACAAAGACCTCAATAAATATTATTGACTGATTTTCTAGACTTTCTCAAAGGCTACCTTTAAAGAAATAATTGTTAAAAGTTTGATGTCAACCTTACATGTGCAACTGTTATCTCTGGGGTTTGTGATCTGCCAGACTTAAATTTCGCCCTACAGGGATATTATTAACCATCAAGTTCTATTAGGAGCTTGTACCAAATTAGTCTATTATATTCTAATGGAGACCTGATTTGGCACTTCCATACACCACTCTTCTCTTGACATCATGTCAATACAAATCTTCCTGTATGCTTTCTTTAACTCAGTTAGGCCCTGGGCTGACATTAGCATAATTGACCTAGAAATTATAGATAATAGAAGCAAGAAAAGGTTTTAACAGGCTGCTGCTGCTGCTAAGTCTTTTCAGTCGTGTCCAACTCTGTGCAACCCCATAGACGGCAGCCCACCAGGCTCCCCCGTCCCGGGATTCTCCAGGCAAGAACACTGGAGTGGGTTGCCATTTCCTTCTCCAATGCATGAAAGGGAAAAGAGAAAGTGAAGTTGCTCAGTCGTGTCTGACTCCCAGAGACCCCATGGATTACAGCCCACCAGGCTCCTCCATCCATGGAATTTTCCAGGCAAGAGTGCTGGAGCGGGATGCCATCACCTTCTCCATTTAACAGGCTAGACAGTATTATTTAGTCTTTTTCCACAATGCCCTTTTTATTACTGTTATTTCACTCTCTTTATTCTATTTACCTCCCCTTGTTGAAGCAGTGAGACCTAAGAGACTGCTATGAAGCCCCTTTTCCTCAAAGATGAGCCTCCTTAAAGATGTCATCGGTCTTCACAACAAACTTCAAGGTCAGTTCCTTACTAATTTAATGTTGTGAAGAGAAATAGGAGACTCTAGGTTAAATGCCCTTCCCAGACTAATCAGGAACACAGTTGTGGTCAGAACTCTTGTCCTGTGGCTCCCAGCTAAATCAGCTAGAAGAACAGTGCATTCCTCCACAACACCCTTGCTGGGACTGTTACCAGGCCCACTCAAAAGGTGTAATATCATGTTATAATTGTGGGCCTGTATTTTAACTATAAAAAATGTGAAACCACACTCCTTCTCAGGTGGGACCTGAACCCAGATGCACCTCAGACTGGGACTTGAACTCATGATCTCTGATTTAGGAACGTACTCAATCCCACTGTCTTTTAATTGAAATTGCTCACCTGAGGTCAGGACTTACTGAAACCCAGGTTCTTTTGTCTCATCACAGAAAGAATTCAGCATGAGCCAAAGTGGCAGGCGAAGAGTGAATTTATTAGCATTGAATGTTTATGAGAGATTTAAGCAAGCCAGTAAGGGAGCATAGCCCTGAGAACAAAGAGGGCTACATTTTTATAATCAAAGAAAAAGAAGGGACGGGGAGAAGACTACCTCCTTCCTCATTCTTGGTTAAACGTCAATGCTAACAACACTAGTTCCTCCTTTGGCCATATGTGGTCTACTGGGACTGCGATGGTACTATTTAAATCACATGTATATTAGCAAGAGTGTGGTAACATATACTAAAATATGGTAATTCATCTCAGGTTTCAGTATAGCGTCCCCTTTTGCCTAGTTTCTTTCCCCTTTCACCTATATTCCTGACTTGGCTACATGCAGAAATGCTACTCTTCAAAGACCATTAATTCCCTGACTGTGGAATAAGACTCAGACTCTATATCTACTGTCTTGTATATCAGGGTTTTTGGCTTGAATGTGGTGCTTGAATGTTCCTGGTCTTTCTTCAAGGTAGAGTAGATGAGTGGTCATTAGCCTACAACGGTCTCCCAAACTCCCTTAAAATTCCCTTTCCATCTTTAATTCCCTACTGGGATTTCTAAACTATTTAATTATCCTACTCTATCCCTATCAAATGGGCATGCTTATCCCTTTTAGGTGACTGTTCACTGGGCCTTGATCTTTCAACTTAACTATTAGGGTTTACATCAGGATTGAATCCCGGGCACTGCATGAAATTACAATAATAAAAACCTTTTGATTGGAAGCTTTCAATCAGCTTGAATGTTGAAAACTCAAAAAGCACACTTCTTGCCATAGGTGGAGCAGGATAACCTAGTAGAGCTTGTTCTACTGGCATATACGCCCCTCTGGCTCTAGTCCCATCAAATCTTAGCAACTATCCAAGGTCAAGTTTTGTCAACACTTAGATGGAAGTCATCCAGAGAACACCCCAGGTGTGGCAGGAGATATGTTGATGATTCAGTAGTTGACATTCTCCTTTCTGAGTCAATAATTAACCCCAGCATGCTATTATTGGCATTCTGAAGACTTCGGTAATTTGCATGGTTTAAAAATTAGACTCAGTAGAAACTATTGTTGGTAACAGTACTCAAGAGAAAATACCAAGCCTGCTATAACTACATTTCAGAACTAATTGACTACATAAGTTTTTTCAAGATCTTCAGGATTTTCCCTTAATTTAACCATAAAATTATAATTTCCTAGGAAAAATTACTGTGGGCAGACAGTCACGAAGAAGCATCTTGACAGAGTTATGGGAATAGTTTTCTCTTGCCAGAGAATTGCTTGAGTTTCCCGAATAAAAGATGGCCCTATGTGAGTTGCTTGCAGTGAGACTATAGAGACCCTTCTCTTCGGGAAAAGGTATGTATTTGAAGAAACAGTAGCTGAAATATTTATGCCTTTTTATTCTAGTCATTTTCACTTATATTAAGAATGTAGATACTTAAGTGTCATAATTATATCTTCCTTTCATTGAACCATAACTTCCTGACGTTTAGGAGCAATAATCTCACTACTCCCCTGATCTAAGGGATTAACAGGACAGCCATACTGAGTAACAACAGGACATACAGCCTGGATTTCTTCCTGGTTCATAGTCCAGATGATACATTCCAGGTTAACATGTTTATGATGGTAAAATGTTCAAGCAGCTTAAGAAAATCACTTTCAATAAAGATTTCTGAGGAAAAGAGACTAACCTAAAGGAAGCGTGCTGCTGCTGCTGCTAAGTCGCTTCAGTCGTGTCCGACTCTGTGTGACCCCATAGACGGCAGCCCACCAGGCTCCCCTGTCCCTGAGATTCTCCAGGCAAGAACCCTGGAGTGGGTTGCCATTTCCTTCTCCAATGCATGAAAGTGAAAAGTGAAAATGAAGTCTCTCAGTCGTGTCTGACCCTCAGCGACCATATGGACTGCAGCCTTCCTGGCTTCTCCATCCATGGGATTTTCCAGGCAAGAGTACTGGAGTGGGGTGCCACTGACTTCTCCTAAAGGAAGTGTGAGGAGGTGTAATTCATCCAGACATATAGACTCTACCAAGAAATACTTTTTTATGAAAGGCCACAGTTATAACTGGACATGGAACAACAGACTGGTTCCAAATAGGAAAAAGAGTACGTCAAGGCTGTATATTGTCACCCTGCTTATTTGACTTCTATGCAGAGTACATCATGAGAAACGCTGGGCTGGAAGAAACACAAGTTGGAATCAAGATTGCTGGGAGAAATTTCAATAACCTTAGATTGCAGATGACACCCTTATGGCAGAAAGTGAAGAGGAACTAAAGAGCCTCTTGATGAAAGTGAAAGAGGAGAGTAGAAAAGTTGGCTTACAGCTCAACATTCAGAAAACGAAGATCACAGCATCTGGTCCCATCACTTCATGGCAAATTGATGGGGAAACAGTAGAAACAGTGGCAGACTTTATTTTTTTGGGCTCCAGAATCACTGCAGATGGTGACTGCAGCCATGAAATTAAAAGACGCTTACTTCTTCGAAGGAAAGTTATGACCAGCCTAGATAGCATATTCAAAGGCAGAGACATTACTTTACCAACAAAGGTCTGTCTAGTCAAGGCTATGGTTTTTTCAGTGGTCATGTATGGATGTGAGAGTTGGACTGTGAAGAAAGCCAAGCACCGAAGAATTGATGCTTTTGAACTGTGGTGTTGGAGAAGACTCTTGAAAGTCTCTTGGAATGCAAGGAGATCCAACCAGTCCATCCTAAAGAAGATCAGTCCTGGGTGTTCTTTGGAAGGATTGATGCTAAAGCTGAAACTCCAGTACTTTGGTCACCTCATGCAAAGAGTTGACTCATTGGAAAAGACCTTGATGCTGGGAGGGATTAGGGGCAGGAGGAGAAGGGGACGACAGAGGATGAGACGGCTGGATGGCATCACCGACTCAATGGACATGAGTTTGTGTGAACTCCGGGAGTTGGTGATGGACAGGGATGCCTGGTGTGCTGCAATTCATGGGGTCGCAAAGAGTCTGACACAACTGAGTGACTGAACTGACTGACCAGAATTTGACATAGCTGGGAAACCACTAAATTAAGAGGCCACTTAGAAGCCAAAATAGTAAATATATAAATATTAAAACTTCTCTAATAAGCTCAATAATTTTTTAAAATTTCAGCTCTACTGAGGAATAACTGACATAAAAAAATTGTTAGATATTTAAAGTGTACCGTGTGGTGAATTGATATTCATATGCATTGTGAAGATTCTCACAATCAAGCTATTTAGCACACTCATCCCCGAACATTTTCTCTTTTCTGGTTTTTGGTGGAACCATTTAAGTTCTACTCTTTTAACAAATTTAAGTTACACAGTACAGTGTTGTTATTGATTGTCACAGTGTTTAACATTAAATATCAGATCCTCACCATTCCCTCAGTGGCTCAGATGAGAAAGAATCTGCCCACAATGCGGGAGACCTGGGTTCGATCCCTGAGTAGGGAAGATCCCCTGAAGAAGGAAATGACAGTCCACCCCATTATTCTTGCCTGGAAAATTCCATGGACAGAGGAGCCTGGCAGGCTACTGTCCATGGGATTGCAAAGAATAGGACACAACTTTCATTAGATCTTCAGACCTTATTCGTCTTACAGCTGAAAGTTTGTACAGTTTCACCAACCTTGTCCTATTTCCCCAGCCCCAGTTCCTAGAAATTAGTTTTCTACTCTCTTTAACTGTAAGTTTAACTTCAGAATTTTGGGGTTTCGGGGAGGGGTTATTTTTTAGATTCCATGTGTAGATGATACCATACTTGTCTGTCTGACTTACTCAGCGTAATACACTCAAGGTTCAACTAAATTATCACAAACAGCAAGGATTTCCTTCTTTTTAAAGACTGAATAGTAGCCCATTCTCTCTCTCTCTATCTATATATACAATGTATATATATGTATATATATTTCTATATCTCCATTCATGTATCTATGGACATTTAGATTGTTTCAATTTCTTGCCTATTATAAATAATGGTGTGGTGAAAGTGAGACTACAGCTATCTCTTCAGTATCCTATTTTTGCATCCTTTGGGTTTGTACTTAGAAACAGGACTGTTGAATCATATAACAGTACTGTTTTTAAGCTTTTGAGAAACCATTGTATTGTTTTCCATAGTCAGTACACATTACCACTAACAGGGCGCAAGTATTCTCTTTTCTCCACATGCTTGATAACTCATCATCTCTTATCATTTTGGCAGTAGCCATTCCAACAGGTGTGAGTGATATCTCGTTACGCTTTTAATTTGCATTTCCCTGATGATTAGAGAGATGGACATCTTTTCATGTACCTATTGACCATTTGTGCATCTTCCTTAGAAAAACGTTCAGTTTCTCTGGGTGTTTTTTAATCATATTGTTTGGTTTTTCACTATTGAGTTTTATGAATTCTTTGTATATTTTGGATATTAACCTCTTATCAGATATGTAATTAGCAAGCATTTTCTCCTATTTTGTAGGTTGCTTTTTCATTTTGTTGAGAGTTTCCTTTGCTGTGCAGAAGCTTTTTACTTTGATAAATTCCCACTTATTTATTTTGCTTTTTTGTTTTGCCTTTACTTCTAGTGTCAAACTCAAATTATTGCCAAGACCAATATCAAGGAGCGTATCCTTTGAATTTTCTTCTAAGAGTTTTATGGTTTCAGGTCTTATGTTCAAGGCTTTAACCATTTTGACTTGATTCTTGTGTGTGGTATAGGATAAGGATTCAGTTTCATGTTTTCACATGTGGTTGGTCAGTTTTCCTGACACCATTTCCTGAAGAAACTACCTTTCTTTATTGTCGCTCAGTCATGTACGACTCTTTGTGACCCCATGGGCTGTGGACTACCAGGCTCCTCTGTCCATGGGATTTTCCAGGCAATAGTCCTGGAGTGGATTGCCATTTCCTTCTCCAGGGGATCTTCCCAACCAAGGGATCGAACTCGGGTCTCCTGCATTGTAGACAGACACTTTTACCATCTGAGCCACCAGGGAAGTCCTTATTACATATTAACTGACTATATATTTATATGTTTGTTATATATTATATGTTTGTTATATATTAACTGACTATATGTTCATAGGCTTATTTCTGGACTCTGCTCCTTTGATCTCTGTGCCTGCTTTTGTGTCAATATCACACTGTTTTGATTGCAAGACCTTTTTAATATAGTTTGAAATCAGAAAGTATGATGCCTCCAACTTTGTTCTTCTTTCACAAGAGGCTTTGGCTACTCAAAGTCTTTTGTGGTTTCATATAAATTTTAAGGTTGTTTGTTCTATTTTTGTGAAAAATGCCATTAGAATTTTCATAGAATTGTATTGAATCTGTATGTTGCTTTGGATAGTATAGACTTTTTCACAATATTAGTACCTTCAACCCATGAGTATGGAATATTTTTCTGTTTGCGTCTTCTTTTTCTTTAATCACTTATAGCTTTCTTATAGTTTTCAGTGTACAAATCTTTCATCTCCTTAGGTAAATTTATTCCCTGGTGTTTTATTCTTTCTGATGCAATTGCAAATGGAATTGCTTTCTCATTTCTCTTGCTGATAGTTTGCCATTAGTATATAGAAATACAACTTATTTTTATATATTGATTTTGTATTCAGCAACTTTATTGAATTTATTAGTATTAATTTATTGGCTCTAGTTTTATGGTGGAATCTTTAGGGTTTTTACATATAACACTACATCATCTGCAAATTGAGATAGTTTTATTTCTTTTCCAATTTGGATGACTTTTATTTTCTTTATCTTGCTTAATTGCTCTAATTGTTTAATTCCAGTATGTTAAACAAAAGTTGTGAAAGTGGGTATTCTTATCTTAGATTTCAAAATTAGATATGATGCTAACTGTGGGCATGTCACATATAGACTTTATTCTATTGACATATGTTCCCTCTGTACACAGTTTGTTGAGAGTTTCTATCATAATTGGATGTCAAATTTTATTAAATGCTTTCTTCTGCATATATTGAGCTGATCAGATAATTTTTATCCTTTATTTTGAATGTGATGTATCACATTGGCTGCGGGTACTACATCTACATCATTCTTGCATTCCTGGAATAAATCCCTCTTTGTAAAAAACATTTATTTATTTAGGTCTTAGTTGTGGCTCATGGAATCATCCATTGAGGCGGGTGGAGTCTCGAGTTGTGGTTCACAGGCTCAGTTGTCCTGAGACTTGTGGGATCTTAGTTCTCTGACCAAGGATCAAACCCACATCCCCTGCATTGCAAGATAGGTTCTTAACCACTGGACCATGAGGGAAGTCCCTGGAATAAATCCCTTTTGGTCATGGTGTGTGATTATTTTAATGTACCATTGAATTTGCTAGCTGATATGTTGTCGAAAAAGCTTTTACATCTAAGTTTATCAGGAATATTGAACTGTAATTTTTCTTCTGAAGCACTAAATATTAAGTCCTAAATATTGTTACTCAAGGAGAAGTTGGGAGTCGTGAATTCCCTCCCAGTAGTATGTCATTGTGCCAGAGACAGGAATTACAGTGAGACTGTGTCTCAGATTTTCCTATGCATTTTGATATGAGTGTCTTCTCTTTAACCCAATGTGTAAGAGTCACTCAACTAGCTTCTGGCTTTCTCTCAGAAGCAGTTTCTCCATGTGGAGTTGTAGATTAGGTGCTTCCACAGAAGGAAATGAGTCCAGGAGTCTCCTACATCACCATCTTGAACCAGAACTAAATTGTTTCATTTTTTAATTTTAATTTAAGAGCTGGAAGGGGTCTTAGAGATTAGTTCATACTTGAAGTATAAAATTAGGAAAGTAGAATGTGTGTATATTCCTGACAACTCTAAGCAAAATGAGGCAGTGAAGGAGATTTATTCAGAGAGAATAGCCAGCCTCTCGGTAGTCAGGCCCTCTTCCAATTCTAAGGCTCTCTCTTCAACTTTTTCACTGTAACACCCTTTTCCAGACTATGCTTATCTGAATATTTTACAATGTGCCTCCCCTGAAATGTGCCTGCTCTAGCTCCACTTCCCCTCAGTACTGGATAGAAACTGGATAATCTAATAGACTCACTATGAAAAAAAAACTATCAATTGTTAATAATAATGTAATATGTTATCTCTTTAATGTTACGTTTTGAAAACTGCTGCTGCTGCTGCTGCTGCTAAGTCTGTTCAGTCATGTCCGACTCTGTGTGACCCCAGAGATGGCAGCCCAGCAGTACCCATGCTCTAACCCACTGCTTTTTAAATTAATTAGAAATTTTTAAATTTTTAAAAATGTTTTCTGATTCATGTCCTTTCGATAGATGGGTGATGACTAGTAATAGTATGAAAGGCTTATATTTTACTTCTGTTTTTGGACAAGTGAATCTGAAAAACTAGGGGCATTCATTTTAAAACAACCATTTTTAGAAACCATAATGCATTCACTGGTCTTATTTAAAAAAAAAAAAGCAAGAGAATTAGGAGGTGGAGTAATATGAGTGGAAAGGAGTAAGGAGAAGCATTAGGAAGGAAGTACTGAATAAGAACAAGGAACAGTGCCATTAGGAAAGGACAAAATAATTATATATAGTGGAAGCAGAATGCTGTTCTTGTCAAATGAAAAGGAACATATAAATGCTTGCCTGAAATCAAGAGACTTAGTTAAAATTAGTAAAATATTCTTGAAAAAAATAACCACTTCTGAAATTATGCTGGCAATTTAGTGTTATTTTATGTGTTACTTATAGTAACCTAGAAAAAGAATTTTGGCTAAGAAGGGACTCTAAAAAGTGATTAATATAAGTCCCTTGCTTATACATGTAGAAACTGAAGCACAGAGAACTTAAATGACTTGCTTAAGATTGAACAGCAGTAGAATTGACATGTGAGTAAATAGCCCCTAATATAATGCTCGAGCTTCCCCTGTAATTCAATTGGTAAAGAATCTGCCTGCAATGCAGGAAACCTGGGTTCGATTCCTAGGTCAGGAAGATCCCCTGGAGAAGGAAATGGCAACCCACTCCAGTATTCTTGCTCTGGCCCACAGACAGAGGACCCTGGCAGGCTACAGTTCATGGGGCCACAAGAGTCAGACATGACTTAGAGCTAAACCACCACCACAATACTCGGTGGTAGGTTGAACAATGGCCACCCAAAGATGTCCACGTCATAGTTCCCAGAACCTGTGATGTGTCACCTTAAATGTTAAAAAAAAAAAAAAAAAAGACTTTACAGATGTGATTAAGGATTATGAGGATTATGAGATAGGGAGATTATCCTGGTTTATCTTGGATCTAGTGTAATTACAAGGTCCTTATAAGGCAAAAACAGATGAGTCAATGGGTCAGAAGCAGAAAAGAGATGTGATTATGGAAGCAAAGCTCAAAGTGATGTCTTTTGAAAATGGAGGAAAGGGCTAAGTCAAGGAATACAAGTGTCCTTGAGAAGCTGGAAACTCCACTAAAGCCTCCAGGAGGAATGAAGCCCTGCCAACACCGTGATTTTAATCCATAAAACCCAATTCAGATTTCTGACCTCTAGAAATGTAAGAAAATAAATTTGTGTTATTTCCAAACACCAAGGTCATGTGAATTTGTTATAGCAGCAATAGGAAACTAATACGCTTTCTATTTAAACAGCTTAGTTCCTTCCTTAAAATAATCATGAGTGTTATTGAAAGGAACAGCAAAATGCAGGAACTTTACTGAAAATTCAAATTTCTGTTACCAGATAAGCTGTGATACAGTCAGATGAACCAGCTGGCTAGTTTCCCACAGGCTGACATATGAACTAGACCCACCATTTTAAATTAAAAAACAGTAACAGCAAAGTTTAAAACAAGGTCCAAAATATGATAAAGGGATTTTAAAATAAAATGGAAGAATCACTTTGCTAAAAATCATTTGGTTACAAGGAAACAAATTAACTCTGGCTAGCTTGAATACAATAGAAACTAGAGGCAGGAAGGGAAGCCAAACTATAGAAAGAACAGGGACTCTTGTAGGAAACACTGTCACCACTTTTTCTGTCTTTCTGTCTCACTCTGCATAGTCCTTTGGTACTTCCTCTCTTTGCGCACAGGCTTACCAGAAGCCTACCTCTTCTCATTCCAGGCAATCGTGACCACCCAGTTTTGACTTTTTCTTATATCCCAATTGCAATCTAACAGATATTGATTGAAGTCACTTCCTTCAAATCTGATCTTCTGATCTTCAAGGAGAGAAATATCTGATTAGTCCACTTGGTCAGATGCCCACCAGTCCAATTAGTTGGGACTGGTTGAGTCCCATGGGGACCAGTCATGGAACTGTAGGGTTCTATGTTTCAGCTCATTAGAGAGTTCATGGGCACAGGATCAGCAAAGGGGGATATGCAGTATAGATCAAATGATCAAAATGTCAATCATATCTCTAAACAAGTAGAGTGGAGCTGGATTCAGACGAAATTCATAATATTAATCACAATTATTGTTTTAAAGAGAAAGTATCTATGAATTGAATTTCTCATTAAATATGTAAAAGGATTCACATTCAAACAAAGCAATGTAAAACAAAACACATCAATAAAAAACAGACAAAATGTAGGATCAATCACCTAAAGTATATGCTCAAAATTTTTTATGGAATGAACCAAATGAAAAGTTAAACCTCATTAAGTCAGATGAAGAAAGAGCAAATGGACAACAGAAGTAAATAACACTACAAATAAGAAATAAAATACATCCACAGATACCCAGAATAATTAGAAAAACAAGAGAGTACCATGTACAACAGATGGAAAAAAGGTGAAAGTTATTTAGAAAATGATAAAATATTATTCCAGTTCAAATAGAAAACCAGTAATTCAGAATTTTTTAAACGTAAATGATAGCTCTCTTCCCATATTTTTTCTTGTCTGCTACCCAGTAGGCAAAAAATACTTTATAATGTATTTAGATGAAAGGCCACTGTGATTTGACAGAACTTATTCCGTATTATCATTTAGCCGTTACCTATTCCCTACTCACTCACTTCCAGTTCACAAAATAAGAAAGCCTTCTTTAACCAACGATTTGTTTAAGCCCTCTAAAAGAATGGTGTTTTCATAAACTAGAAATAGAAAATACTGGAATCTGCACCCCCTATTTTCTTTCCTTGAAGTTATTGCTCTTCTGAAATTTTAATGTCTTAACCAGATAAGTTTCCCTGCTACCTCAACAGTGTTGGAAATTGGACTGGACAGAAATTCTTCTTCAAATAACAGAAATCCTTCTAAATAACATCAAAGAAACTGCAGAAAAATTATCAAGGCTGAACAATTAAATAATTATGAGTTCTTTGCTACTGTCTTCCACTGAGGGTTTCCTGGAAAATTCTAGATTTTACCTTGTTTCCTGGAAGGTGCAGAATAGTAAATCAACAGCACATGTTATCTACATTTAGCAGATGGTAGAGATTAGATTCTGCAGAAAAGCTGATATGCTCGCTTCTACCACATCAGTGGTAGAAAGGAGGAATAGTATTCAGAACCTCAGAATCCAACTACATGACTCATTACCTGGACTATCCTTTCTCTCTGAGAATTAAAAATATCATATTGCAATTGAATACCAAAATATTATATTCCTTTAGAAAATCTGACCTCAGTTGGAGTTGGAATAGTAGGTAACATTATAGTTTTAAAATATTCAGCCTCCTCACTACCTCTATAGGAGGAGTATCCTTCCCTGTCTCCAGACTTAGGGCTTGCCACACAACTTGCTTTGACCAATGAGGTACTGGCATATTTGATGTCAGCAAGAGCTTGCAATGTGTTTGTGTAGCTCCTCTTCATGTGCCTCTGCATTTCCCATAAAAAGATATTTCACTGGTTATGTGTTTGTCCCAAAATAAAGACAAGTGGGGCCAACCAAAGCCAAGCCTGCAGCGCAAAGCAGAGCCATCCAGCTGAGTCTAGATCTGCCAACAAGCAGACCCATAAAAAATTGTCGAGTGGCACTGGGATTTTATGGTTGCACAGTAAAAACTGACCAAACGTGAGAATGTATGGTTCATACTCCAGGGCCTGAAGAGATCTGATTGTTTTTCAATTCAGTTGCCTGAGTTATTTTTCCTAATTTTAACTCAGGAGCTTTAATTTCCCCAGACTAAATTGATTTGCTCCAGTGCCCAGCCATTTCTTTAATTTTGCACTCAGCTTTGTTGTCAATACTACTGCTCCAATATTTACAACTTCAATGACCATCAGCTCTGGGCTGCTTGTTGATTGCCTCTGACTGCTGTTGCTGAGAGCAATTCACAGAATCCCCAGGAACGTTGAAGGTATTTACAGATTTGGTGTCTGCATACTTTGTTTTAATCTTCTGCTATAGTTATAGGAAGGGATTCCCTGGTGGCTTAAACAGAATTTGCTTGCAGTGTGGAAGACCTGGGTTTGATCCCTTGGTAGGGAAGATCTCCTGGAGAACGGGATGGCTACCCACTCTAGTATTCTTGCCTGGAGAATCCATGGACAAAGGATCCTAGAGAGCTACAGTCCATGGGTCACAAAAAGTTGGACATGAGTGAGAAACTTTCACTTTCTTTCTTTCATAGTTATAAAAAAAGATGTTTCTAAGGTCACTATTTGTTCAGGATGGTTTTCATCACTGTGAAAATCTTATTTTCACATAACATTTAGAAAGTATATATTTATTAAATGATAGAATCTAAGTAGAATCTCATGTGATTAAAGCTAATAGGATATAAAAATTGCTTTATTATGCTATAGTTCAACTTGTGTAGCTATCTATTGAAGTACATAAGAGAATGTAATTCAGACGTTCAAATTGCTGAGTTCTCAATCTCAGCACTATTGACAGTCGAGGCCAGACACTCTGTATTAGGAGTGGCTGTCCTGTGCATTGTTTAACAGCATCCCTGGCCTCTACCCACCAGATACCAGTAACAACCCCTCCCTAGCTATATCAACCAAAGATATCTCTATGTATTTCTAAATGCCCTTGGGAAAAATTATCCCAGTTGAACGTGTTAGTCTCTCAGTTGTGTACAACTCTTTGTGATCCCATGGACTGTGACCTCTGTCTATGGAATTCTCCAGGCAAGAATGATGGAGTGGGTAGCCGTTCCTCTCTCCAGGGTATCTTTCTAATCCAGGGATTGAACCCAGATCTCCCACATTGCAAGCAGATTCTTTCCCATCTGAGCCACCAGGGAAACCTGGGTGACAGCTGCTGAATTAAAAGATACTCTATTTTCATTTATCAGCTAAAAATACCTAACTCAGAAATTACTCCAATTTCCCATTTCTCCCCAGTGACTGTGCTAATCTGACTGGTCTCTATACTCTCACCAAACTCAAAGGTAGTCAGTCTTTCCTCATACCCGTCAAAGTTTTAAAAAATGCTCCATAGTACTGAAGTCCATTTGCAATGCAGTGATAAATGTCAAAGCAACTTTCATGCAGATAAATTTTTAAATAGACTGGACCTGGTGAATATAGCATCATTTATGCTAACTTTATATTGAACCAGATCAACAGAATATTGTAACTATGGGTCATATATAAAAAACCTGCGCACAATCTTACTAAAGAGATTCAAAAATTACTATAATATTCATTAAAGTGATATTTTACCTGTATTTCATTGTCCTTAATTGTACAGAGTCAATTTCTCTACTGATTTACAGCTTTGCACTCCAGAACAGCTACAACTAGTCTGATTCTTATAATTAAACTATATAAGATTTTTGCATGCAAACACCATAATCATATTTTGCTTTCAATAAAAAGCCATCTGTTTTCTAAAGGATGCACTCCCAGGCATGCAGTATTTCATTTAGATATTATAGTGTTGCTGTATTTTTCCTTGCCATGTGAATCACAGTCATTGCAAGTGTAAAGTCCACAAGGTTTGTGTTGCAATAAGGTTATCTCCTTTTCCAGTGTTAGTTTTGAGGCAGCATATCCATATTTTACGCCTGACATAGCAAATATGGGAGTAATTAAAACAGTTCAGTGGAGAGCCAGCTACACTGGCAGATGGTGAAAGCCTCTTCACCAACCATTTTT
This sequence comes from Aepyceros melampus, assembly GCA_006408695.1. Classification (NCBI taxonomy): domain Eukaryota; kingdom Metazoa; phylum Chordata; class Mammalia; order Artiodactyla; family Bovidae; genus Aepyceros; species Aepyceros melampus. Next base: position 221,062 of record SJXQ01013040.1, read on the forward strand.
AAGCAGAGGCTATTAGTCAAGGATGTTTTCTTTGAGAGAGCATTGGCTAATCTAATCTCCACCATTCCCTGAGTCTAATATTATTATACTATTCTTATTTTTAAACACTTTGATTTCATTCAATGAGCCATTAAACTGTTCTTGGGAACTAAGTGCTAGGAGAGGTAATGCCTAATATTTATCCATACATTATCTCTTTTTATCCTCTGATAGCATGAGTATTGTTGTCTCCATTTTACAGATGGAAAAATTGAGGCCTTAGAAGATTAAGTGACTCCTTCCAACTCAGTGTCAAACTAGAGATTCAAGCCCAGATCCGATCTGGCTGTACCACCACTACCCTGAAGTGATAGACCAGAGGTCAGAGTCACGATCGTGTGATGAGTCTGTCCAGCTCATAATGTACAAGCCACAGATTTTTTCCACACACAGTACTCTCCATAGTTCTTAAAATCCTGTGCCTTATATCACTTATGATAGGTTCTAAACTAAGTAAAAACTGATTAGGCAATGAAGAGAACAGTGTTACTAAGTGTCTTGTGACAAACGAAGCTTTGTTCTCTAGTTTTTAAGTAATCATATTGGTTCAAAAATATAATTACATGCTCTGTGCAAAAACTCAGTTAAAAGGGAAGAATAAAACCTTATCATTTTAATTTTGTTATTTCCTTTAAAACTGCATATACCAATTTAGTGAAATGGTTTGTGTGTATAATTCACATGTGTGCATATAATTTTTAAGAAGTTAAGTTTTGAGTCTTAGGTTTCATGTTTATGCCCTTCCTTTCCACATCTGTACAAAGATTTGTAAAGAAACACAACTAAAAAATAGATCGAGAACCTTGTTTATGGTACAACTTTTTTCCTGAGGGAAGTCAGAAAACTATAAAATGAGACAGTTTATTGTAGTGTATATATTATTTCAGAGTAAGATGAGGAAACATAATGTTAAAACCATGCACTAGAAATGCTATTTCTGTATAAAAATAATGAAATGTCAGGATCAAAAGGAATCCCACAAATCACTATTATTCACTTCTGCTCCTTATTTTATTACTTGAAATGCATGCAGCAATGAATCTGAGACCTTTTCTCCTATTAAACTAACAATCGACTAAATTGACACAATTCCACACTCTCATTAATAAAAAAGCCATCCTATCCAAATTACATGATTTAGTTTTATCCATTATTTGACCTTTTCTTATCTCGTATTTCTTGTTTATAGCTTCAAGCTTTGAAAGCTGGCTTGATTTATAAAAATATTTTCCTCACAGCAAACAAAATAAAGCAAGACAGCTCCCACAGAGCACTTTATTGTATTTGTATCTTTTCTTGTTCCAAAAGATATTTGAGAGGACTTACAAAGTGATGGTACTAATATGACAATATTGAAAGAGATAAAAAGTCAGAGCCAAATAAAATAAGAATAACAAGAGGAAAAACTTTATAGTGTGATTTACATAAAAAGTGAAAGTGGTTGGCCACTGAGTTGCTATTATTAAAATTATAAACCAAAGAACAAGCTGCAGATGTATGTGCTTCACTGGCTGTACTTTCCTTTTCTCTCCTCTTATGGTCCACTCTCAGGGCTTCCCAGGTGGCCCTAGCAGTAAAGCCGCCTGCCAGTGCAGGAGACATGAGACTCAGGTTCGTTCCCTGGTTTGGGAAGATCCCCTGAAGGAGGGCATGGCAACATACCCCAGTATTCTTGCCTGGAGAATCCCATGGAGAGAGGAGGCTGGCAGGCCCTGGCCCATGGGGTCATAGAGGGTCGGACACGACTGAAGCGACTAAGCACGCTTCACAATATCTTTAAAATTGTCTGCTTCTTTTCATTCCTATTACCTGACTTACTGCCAGATCCTTGTGAACTGATAATTACAATAACCCGAGGAGGTGATTATTGAAGTAACCAGCCGATATACTCTTCTGGTCTCCAGCATTTCTTACTTCCATCCATCATCCATGTGACTGTCAAATGAATCTTTCTAGACACCACATCCATTCCTCTTGCATGTACAAATTGTTGATGGCAATTCCTTATCTTTAAATTACCTTCCAACCCCTGCTATAATTACTGCATTACTTTAATACTCCTCAAATGAGCTGAAATTTTATTACCATCTTAACATACCAAACACAGTTCCTCCTCCATACACTTTGCCCAATTCCTTCCTTATTCACTCATGACCTCCTGAGTCTCTGCATATTTATAGTATTTAAATCCTTGTCATGCATCACAACCCAGCTCAAGACTACATTCCTGATATCTCTGATTCACAAAATGTTGCCGACTTAAGATATTCACCATACATTGCACAATGAGTAAAAAGACAATATCAGTCTGGAATTAAAAGGAAAAGAAGTTATAACATTTCTGAACTACTATTACACTTAATACTTGCTATATTCATCTAGAAATAAATAGCATATATCTTTGTATTTTCCACCAATGAGAATATTTCTCTATAGGAATTAGCTGAAATAGAATGCAATTACCAGAAACCTCTGGAAATTCCACTGGAATTGTGAATGAAGGTGGGTCATTAATAAACCAGCTCTAATCAGATCATGCCAAGATAATTGGGCCAGAGTAAATGTGCTGTAATTTAAAATAGACAGTGGCACTGCCTGCAGTTGCTTGTTTTATTTGCCATTGTTCAATATTGTAATACTTAATTGATTGAGGTATATTTTCTATACAACACTTCACTAATAAGGGCAAGCACAGCTATCTTTCACTTAAAGTAACTTTATATGTCCCTGAAAGCTCTTAAAGCCCTAAGGGCCAAGCCCACATAATGGTACTTCTCTAATTGCACACACATAGAGCAAAGTCCAAAGAGCACCTCATAAAGTCATTTGTAATTTGTCCAACCCAAAGACTGGTAACAATATCGCGAAACTTTTTCATGTTTATGAGTCTCTTCTCCCTCTTTCATTTGACTGCCTCTTAAAGTCAGAAACCAAGTCAAATCATGCATTCAATAAGTATTATTCAACATTTGTTCATGAGGATTCATTGGAAGATATGAAGCTAAAATGTATGAAGTATTCAGAGTTCAGAGTTGTAAGTAACAGAAATGAACCCTGGCTAATTTCAGGAGAAAAGGAAAACAATATATTTAAAAAGCCATTGGGTGGCACACATACAATCATGTGGGAGACTGGTGAACCAGGAAGAGAGAATAGGCAGGAAGGAAAGCCATAAAACTGACTGGGCAAGAATATTGATGCCCCACATATGACCATGGGACATGGCAACTTTGGACTCTGGAGGCCACTCCTGGCACTTTACCTGGGAGACTAGATGTTGCTGTCACTTGTTGCTTCAGATTCAGATTCTATAGCAGGCACGTCTGATTGGACCCATAACCTGGGTTATGGGTGTGCACTCAGCTGCAAGAGGCTAGCAAAACCCTGACAATTCTTTTGAGCTTCAATAACAAAAGGCAAAACAGGTTGATTGTAAGAGTAAGATCCAGATGTCAGAGACCAAAAGTTACTTTTTTTCAAAATGGCATGTATCCACTACCATGTATTTGATCATTTGCTCTTTAGAAAGATCACCCTAGTGGGAATGTTCAGAACAGATTACAGAAGCAAAACCTGAGTTTCAGTTTGAAGTTGCATGCAAAACATTATGAAGCTACGAGGAGACAGAGGAAAAAAGGAATTTGAGAGAAAATGAAGCGACCACCTTGGCAGAACCTGGAGACCAGTTGAACCTTATAAGCGAAGGGCAGTTGTTGATAATTTCTGATTTGGGGGACCATATGAATTAAAACAGAAAGTTCAAGAATATCAGCAAATTTAGGGAAGATAATCAATATTAGTTGGGGGCAGATCAAGTATAAGGTGCATGTGACAGTTTGATTCAGAGGCTGGACTCAGCTGGAATTGTCCACTGAAGTATCTGCACATTCACAGCGTCTCCATTCGGTTTGGGCTTCCACAATGGGTTTTATATAAGCAAAAAATGAAACTTTGCTGTGCTAAACCACTAACACTTTGGGATTTATTACTGTAGCAGAGCCGGAGTTACCCTGGCCTAACACAGTAATTACCAAACATGTAGCTACATCCGGGTTGTTCAGATGCCAAGTCGTGCTGCAGCCCCACGGACTGCAGCATGCCAGGCTTCCCTGTCCTTCACTCAAAGGAAAAGCTCCCAGAGTTTACTCAAACTCATGTCCATTGAGTCAGTGATGCCATCCAATCATCTCATCCTGTGTCACCCCCTTCTTCTCCTGCCAGCAATCTTTCCCATCATCAAGGTCTTTTCCACTGAATCAGCTCTTCGCATCAGGTGGCCAAAGTATTGGAGCTTCAGCTTCAGCATCAGTCCTTCCAATGAATATTCAGGATTGATTTCCTTTAGGACTGATAGGTTTGATCTCCTTGCTCTCCAAGGGACTCTCAAGAGTCTCCTCCAGCACCACAGTTGGAAAGTATGAATTCTTCAATGCTTAGCCAGCTATATCATATGATGAAACATACCTTCATTTACCTTGTCTTCTTGTGCCTGTTAGCCTAGAGGCCAGTCTGAGGGACGCTCTTCTGTCCACCATGAGCAATCTGGAAAGTGAGCTTCTACTCAGTGTGGTACATGAAATACACATGATATGGGCCTGGGCTCCCATCCTGTCATGCTATCTATGAATAATGGAGCCTTGGATAAGTTAGAGAATATTTCTGGGCCTCAGTTTTCTCATCTGCAGAAAAAGAATAATGATCATAGTACTTATCTCAGGATTGTCCTGAGAGTTAAACAAGATGAGATATCAGTTATGTGGAAGGTGGAAAAAGTATGATCATAAATTTTCTTAGCAAGACATGGAGCCTGTTTCCTCATTCCTTGAAATAAACCTGTTCTAATGATTCAGTTTGACTGATAATAGAATGTGGTGGAAGTGACAATACTGGCAAATCTCAGAGGCAAGTGGTCTTGTAGTTTCTGTTTTCACCCTCTTGGAACATCGTCATCACCCTGTGAAGAAGCTCACGCTAACCTCCTGAGGACAAGAGATCACATAGAGAAAGTCAGATCTAGCCATCCCAGCGTTCTCTGCTGAGGTTGCAGATGTGTAAATGAGGCCATCAAGACCAGCCAACTGCAGCCACCTAAGTGATTCCAGGCAAGACTGGAAGAACCACTGAGTTGAAACCTGCCTAAATTGCAGAATCATGAGCAAGTAAATTATTGTTTGTTAAACATACTACATTTTACAATGCTTAATTATACAGCAATAGAACTGATATATTGCCCATAGAATATCCAGAGCAAATGTCCATCTGGGAGTTGGATATGAATCTAGAGCACATAGGAAAGATAATAGGATCATCATGATGACAGTCAATGCCAAGAACTGCATGCGATAATCCAGGGTGAAGTCATATGGTTTTAGTCATGGGCAAAGGTGATCACTTAAACTAACTTTAAGATATGAATAGAGAAAAGAAATTAGTGAAGGAAATTATAAAGAAGCAGCCAGTGATAAATCAAGCAAATCCATTATATTAAATAAGTAGAAAGTGACTTTGGTGGAAATAATGTTTTTTGAGTTGGTATGAAAACCAGGTGGAATAGGTTGAGACATCAACAGGAAGTAAAGAAAGAGACACTAACAGATATTTTTTGTAAATATTTTCATATGACTAATAATAAACAATAGGGTAGAAGTTGAGGTGGGTTTTTTTCCCCAAAGCTGAAAAAAGATATTAGTTTGCTTATAAATGGCATGAAATTTTTAAAAAATATATTTAAATTATTCAAAGATTTCAATGAGATGTAAGGTCCCCAAGGAAAAAGTAGGAGGGAATAGGCACAAGGGGAAGAGAGCAGCCTTTTTCAGGAAGAAGAGTTATAAATTCACTGACCCTGGCATGAAGAGTAAAAGAACAGGTGTCAGAAAGGCTGATTCCTGGGAATGGTGCCAAGGACTGGGGAAGAGGAGTGGACAGACACAATCTATCGTAAATTAAGTGCCAGGTGGCAACAGGAAAGAAGCGTCATTTATGCCTAAGATCCTCTGTTTTCTTTGTAAAGTTAGAGATCATTTACCTTCCAAAAATTGAGATATATGCAGTGCTAAAAGACCCAAGGGACATGGCAAAGATTTGAATAGGCAATGGGACATAGTGTCTGTGGTAATTTAAATGTGGCCATGAATTCCTGGCAGTTCTTAGCAAGAGCTGGAATCTGTCTCCCCAGCCCTTGAAATCCAGTCAGTCTTATGACTTGTTTTCACGGACACAGTTCAGTTCAGTCACTCAGTCATGACTAACTCCTTGCGACCTCATTGACTGCAGCACGCCAGGCTTCCATGTCCATCACCAATTCCCGGAGTCCACTCAAACTCATGTCCATTGAGCCGGTGATGCCATCCAAACATCTCATCCTCCATCATTCCCTTCTCCTCCCACCTTCAATCTTTCCCAGCATCAGGGTCTTTTCAAATGAGTCAGCTGTTCACATCAGGTGGCCAAACTATCGGCGTTTCAGCTTCAGCATCAGTCCTTCCAATGAACACTCAGGACTGATCTCCTTTAGGATGGACTGGTTGGATCTCCCTGAAGTCCAAGGGACTCAACAGTTTTCTCCAACACATGGTTCAAAAGCATCAATTCTTCGGCACTCAGCTTTCTTTATAGTCCAATTCTCACATCCATACATGACCACTGGAAAACCATAGCCTTGAGTAGACAGACTTTGTTGGCAAAGTAATGTCTCTGCTTTTTAATATGCTGTCTAGGTTGGTCATAACTTTCCTTCCAAGGAGTAAGCGTCTTTTAGTTTCATGGCTGCAGTCACCATCTGCAGTGATTTTGGAGCCCAGAAAATACAAGGTGGCTGAAATAAATGTGACTGGCAAGTTGGTTCTCCAATGCAAGCTCTGCCACTTTGAGATGTGGGACCCATGGTAAGTATACTCATTCATTCATTCATTCATTCAGCACCTATTTGTTGGGTAACAGACTCTCATATGTGCCAGATAGTAGGCAAAGTGTTAGATATATAGCAGTGAAAAAAAAGGCAGGGGGTAACATTAGAGTCACTACCTGCTATGGTCTGAATGATTGTGTCCCCTCAAAATTCACTGCTGCATGTGAAAGCCTAATGCCCAATGTGATGGTATGAGTAAGTGGGGCTTTTGGAAGATGCTGATGACCTGAGAGTGGAGCTCTTATGAATGGGATTAGTGCTCTTATGAAAGTGTTCCCTAGCTCCGTCCACCATGGGGGAATCCAGAGAGAAATTGACAATGCACAATCCAGAGGGGTCCTTCACCAGAACCCCATCATGCTGACACCCTGATTTTGGACTTCCATCCTCCAGAACTGTGAGAAGTAAAGTTTTGTTAATTATGAGCCATTGTTGTAGCCACGCCTTCCGGGAAACAAACTCACTCAGAAGGACATGCAGATAGTGGCATGCAGTTTATTACACCGGCGGGCCCAAGGCAGAGTCTCCTCTTAGCCAAGGACCTCGAGCAGTTTTTGTGAAAACCTTATACACCCTAAGTGTACATGCTCAAACCCACCTCCCCAGATTCTCTGAAACTAGTCTGAACAAAGGAAAAGAAAGATACAATCAAAGTTAACCCGTGATTCATATGCCTTAAGCCTAGTAGTTAACAGTGGACAATTATCAATAGGCCTGCGGTCATACCCCAATAAGCATAATAGAATTTATGATTCTATTTGGTTACACAGATAATTAGAGTACTCTTTTAGGTGATGGAGAGTCTAGGTATGAGCCCTGGGGCTCTTCCATGGTGTGTGCGTGGCCGGGGGGCAGGGGTGGGGGTGCGGGTGGGTCTGGTTTTCCAGTTGGTAAGTCATTTCCATAGATACTGGGCATATAGCGCAAAGTCCACAGTCCGGCCGAAGTGGAGTCCTGCTTTCAAGATGGATCCTGTTCTCTTTCCTCCTTCACCATCAGTTTGCGCTGTTTTGTTATAGCAGCCAGAACAGACTAAGACACTATCTTTATGCAATTTACAGTCCTTGGAAATTACTTACTTTGTGTCTCATTTGTCTTTTCTGGAAAATGTGTCTTAAAAATGTAACTGCTGGTAGCTAGCACTTCAGTTCAGTTCAGTTCAGTCGCTCAGTCGTGTCCGACTCTTTGCGACCCTATGAATCGCAGCACGCCAGGCCTCCCTGTCCATCACCAACTCCCAGAGTTCACTCAGACTCACATCCATTGAGTTAGTGATGCCATCCAGCCATCTCATCCTCTGTGTCCCTTCTCCTCCTGCCCCCAATCCCTCCCAGCATCAGAGTCTTTTCCAATGAGTCAACTCTTTTCATGAGGTGGCCAGAGTATTGGAGTGTCAGCTTTAGCATCAGTCCTTAGTGACCATTAAACTATGTGTATAACACCACTCTCACCCTTAACTGTGCTATTTTTTTCTGTTCTCTCAACAGCACTAAGTAGGTACTTTTATTTTTCCCATTTTGTAGATGAAAAAACTGAGATCAAGAGGTTAAATAACTTTTCCTAAAGTCAAACATCTGGTAAGTCGTGGAGCTGGATTTCAAATACAAGCAAACTGACTCCAAAATCTCCCTTCCTATAAGGAAATTTTGTATAAACTAATCAATTAATGTTAGTGGAGAGAGGAAAAGAAGAAGGGGAAAATGAGAACTTATCAGAAAGAAATTGCCATGGAGCAGAAAAAATTGTGGCCAAATATTTAAGAGTACATTAAAGCCGGGGGGTAGGGGGAAGGGAACCTAACAAAACAATTACTACTATGAAACAATCACCACTAAGACAGAAATGCAGGAACTCAGAAAAGAGATGGTCTCCTGCTAAACAGGAGATTCAGGTTCAATCCCTGGGTTGGGAAGATACCCTGGAGAACAAAATGGCAACCCGCTTCAGCATTCTTGCCTATGAAATCCTAGCACAGAGGAGTCTAGTGACAGGCTGCTGTCCATGGGGTCTCAAAAAGTCAGACATGACTTAACAACTAAACAACAACAAGAAGATAACAGGAAAGGATGAATTATGAGCTAGAGGAATTTAGGAATACAGTAGGATAAAAATATAATAACAGAAATACATGTAAAATTTGAAGGGAATTCAAGGGAAACGAGTATTGATGGAAGCCCCATGATAGAAGCAGAAATTAAAATTTCATAGATAAGCAAAATGAAATGGAAATAGTTACTCAAGAAAATTTTTCTGAAATAATGATTTTACACATATTGAAAATCAACCATTCCCCAGATTAAATTTACCCAGAATGAGCCATGCTGAGAAATACACTCGTAAACCTAATAGATTTTAAAAGAAAGAAAATATCAGAGACATGCAGAAAAACCCATCTTAGGTTGGTTTCAGACTTTTTACACATTTCAACATCAGAACATAAGGGAGGAAAACCTACAAAGTCTTCAAGGAAAAACTGTGACCTTACCATTTTACATTCAATTTAATTGCTTTTCGGTTGTAAGGACAACAGACAAATTATCTTGAACATTCAGGGAATATTGTTCCCATAAATCCTTATTAAGGAATCAACTAGAGGAAAGACTTCAGCCAACCACTGGCAGTGAGAATAGAAACTAAATGACTCTAAAACTGAGACTAGAATAAATATAGAAATAGAGTGATAAACTGGAAAATTTTTAATTTCTGACAAATTATAAAAGGCATAATGAAAAAAGAGTAAAAGAGGGGAAAGTTTAAATATAGAATAATTACTTAAGCCTGGGTTCCCTAGAAAGCAGAACTTGCAACAAAGGCTTTTGTGTGAGTATTTATTGGAGAGTGTGATCTAGAGTGGAGAGAGGAATAGAAAAGGAACAGAAGGGGAGTGAGTCCATACAGAAACGTGTTATTGTTTTATAGACTGTTACAGATCCCACCAACTTATCCAACATGGTTCATTGAAAAGTCTACCTTCACCCTCCTGATGTGGGCTGCTGCCTTTTTAATATGCTAAATCCTTTTATTTTAGACCTATTTCTTGTTTTTCAGCTCAGGAACTTATACCAAATTGTTTTTGTTTTTGAAGAAGTAAAATATGCTTGAATATGTGGAAGCACTGATCCTTCTCACAACTCCTCCAGATTTTTCTTGTCTATTCTTGTCTTATTTTTCCATTTGAACTTTAATACCAGTCTGTCTGACTCCAAAATAAAAATGCTGTTGCTATTTTTATTGAATCACACCTTTATGATGTGGATTTTTTTCATCCAAGAAATGATACATCTTTCCATACGTAGTTTCAGTAAAATCTTAAGTAGATCTTTATATAGACCTCACTCTTATTCCTCCGAGAAGGCAATGGCAACCCACTCCAGTGTTCTTGCCTGGAGAATCCCAGGAACAGGGGAGCCTGGTGGGCTACCGTCTATGGGGTCGCACAGAGTCGGACATGACTGAAGCATCTTAGCAGCAGCAGCAGCACTCTTATTCCTAAACATTTTATTTTTTTTATTGTTGAATAGAATTTTTCTTCCCTTATGTCAAATATGTAGACTGTTTATTCACAACCTTGCATGCATGCATGCTAAGTCGCTTCAGTCATGTCTGACTGTTTGGAACCCTATGGACTGTAGCCCCCCAGGCTCTTCTGTCCTTGGGATTCTCCAGGCAAGAATACAGGAGTGGATTGCCACGCCCTCCTCCAGGGGATCTTCCCAACCCAGGTACGGAACCCGAGTCCCCTGTGTCTCCGCATTGGCAGGTGGTATCTTTATTACCAGCACCACCTGGGAAGTCCATTCACCACCTTATTAAGCAATCTTATCTTGACTGGTCTCTGAGTTTTTGTTAAAGAATCCAAACTGTGTCTATATTGATTCAACTTTGATAGATATAATGTGTCTTAAAGTCAAGAGAAGCAGCAATCCTTTGTATTTGATAAATAATATTACTTGAACTCAGATCATATCTTTTATGAAAGCATTATTCATCCTCATTTAGGTATATAATGTTATGATTGCTATTGATCTGTTTGCTTTTCTTCAAAATTAAAAACAATACTCAGCTGCTATTTTTTATCATCATTAAGTAATCCATGAGTATTCTGGGAACATATTTACTATAATGTAGAACTTTATCTCAAGAGGAAACATGTGGCTTTCACCTTTAAAATGTTTTAATTATTCTGAGCTATGTCTTCTCTCTTATCATGAAACATCCAACTGATTTTCCACACATGCCTCAAGCTATACCAAATCCTTCTTGAGCAGCAGGAATCAGAAGCACTGACTCTTTGGAGCCAGGAATGTAAAGGATCAAGCAACTATCACTGATCAGGTCTTGGTGAATTGATGCATGTATAAAAGCAGGTAGGTGAATTGATGCATGTAGAAATCACAATAGTCAGAGACCAAGCAAACAGATAGTAATCCAGGGTGAAAGGGCAGTATTGAGTGGAGAATGAGAAAAATCAATGGCAGAAAGACTAGGCAGAAGCATCATATATAACTCATGAATGAAGAAAAACAAATTGTCCAACAAAAAAGGAAGAACAATCAATAAATGCGATGGGCTGTTATGCAGCTGTTAAAATGACAATTCTGGTAATTGGCTAGAAACACTGAAATACTGTGATTCTAAATGAATAAAATACAGGACAGGACATTGACAACAGTATTCAGTATTGTTGTTTTAATTAAAAAAATCAACTACACGTGGACAAAATTTGTAAGCAAATATGAAGAAAGAAATATTAGAGAGTTAGAATTATGGTTGATTAAGAAAATAAACTTTTCACTGGTTGAACAATAGTTTTTTAAAGTCTGTTACTAAGATATGGATTTAAGAGAATGTGAAAAGTGATGGCAGCAAGAAGACCTTTTACTAAGGCAAGCATCTGCCTCAGTCAAGACATTTTATATATTTCCTGTTAGTAAGAACGAATGCTTTTTAACCATCTCCTGAATACTAAGTCTTTCAAGCAGGAGTCAGGTCTTAACCTCTGTTAGTATCGGCTTTGCAAATATCATTCCTTGCACTCTAATAAGAAATTGATAAAATGAATATGCAGACAATGAGAGAGGGAGGGAGGAAGTAAAATAAAGACAATTCATGCTATTCTCTCAAGGAAGGTATGAAAAAAATGTATGGTAACATCTGTTCTCAAGGCACTGAGAATTTAGGTGAGTGAGGGGGAAGGAGAAATGGATTTGAAATAATTGGCAGTAAAATACTCTATTTCCTGTTATCTCAAGCTACAATAACAGATTAAACTAGAAAATAAACACATAAACACAACCCCACCAGTGTTTCTTAAGAGCAATGTGGGAGTTTGTAGCAGAACAGTTCTACAATTCTGCAAGACTGTTTCATGAATTGCAAGATGGTTTACTCAGTATCTGAAACAGTGTTTCTCAATTTTTATTTCATTATTCCTATTAAGACTTTCCCAGACATTTGTCTTTATAAATACACTGCTTTTTGCATACCTGGAAACATATAGTCTATACCTAATACTCTTTAAACGAATAAAGGTTGTATCTATTCAGGAAAAGTTTAAGAGAATTTAGAAATCAAAGTAAAACTGAAGGTATCCATGGATTCTGCAAAGGAGAAGCATTTCTCAGTTGAGGGACTATTAGGAAGTTGTTGTTATTCAGTCAGTCAGTCGTGCCCAGCTCTTTGTGACTCCACGAACTGCAGCACATCAGGCTTCCTTGTCCTTCACTATCTCCTGGAGTTTGCTCAAATTCATGTCCATTGAGTCGGTGATGTCATCCAACCATCTCATCCTCTGCACCCCCTTCTCCTCCTGCCCTCAATCTTTCCCAGCATCAGGGTCTTTTCCAATAAGTCGGCTCTTCATGTCAGGTGGCCAAAGTATTGAAACTTCAGCTTCAGCATCAGTCCTTCCAATGAATAGGGTTGATTTCCTTTAGGATTGACTGGTTTGATATCCTTGCTGTCCACAGGACCCTCAAGAGTCTTCTCCAGCACCACAGTTGGAAAGCATTAGGAAAAAAGATTTTCAACTGTATGCTGGGGAACACAGAGAAGTCATATTAAGTATATGAAGAGGAGATCTGACTATCAAAAGCCTTAAAAACAATTGTTGGGAGTTAGGACTAAAAGCTGAAAGTGAAAAGAAAGAAATCATTAAAGGACTTTACAGAGAAACATGATAAAAATAGTCTTCTAGGAAAATTGGCCTGGCAACAGTATAAAAGATGAATCAGAAAGAGGAGAGAATAAAAGAATGTAGATTAACTAGAAGACTACCAGTAATTGGATGTGCAGTTAAGAGATGACAATTGTAAGGGGGGAAAATGAGGAAATTGAGATTCTCCCAAAGAGAACATGGCAGAACATTTCCTCACTGAAAGCCCTTGCTTGCAAGTAACTGAAACTGGCTTAAACAGTAAGGAAGAATACGGACTCCCATTGCTGAATATCAAAAGAAGTGCACCCTTTTGGAGGAACTTAATCCAGTTTCCTTAATTCCATTTCCTCAAGAATCATTGACTCAGCACTCATCCACATGTTGGATTCACTCCCAAAGTGATGCTAACATAATGACCTCCTTTCCAGATGTCACATCCATACACGAATGTATCCTGAGAAAAAGCAGGAGAAAGAAAAAAAAGATGATCGCTTCCGAAAGTTCTCCTGGAAGAGTAAGAAAGAATTTCCCCAGAATCCCCAACGAATCTGTCCTTGAATCTCAGGAAACTGAACTGGTTTATATGACAATTTCTGATGCATTTGGGCAAGAGGAAAAAAATTCTCCTTAGATCATTCTGGTGCATTCCTGGACTTGGGCATGGCAACCCACTCCAGTATTCTTGGCTGAGAATCCCAACGACAGAGGAGCCTGGCAAACTACAGTCCATGGGATGGCAAAGAGGTGGACACGACTGAAGCGACAGCATGCACACACACATGTGGGCTACCTGGGAGAAGATTAGCTGATGGGTTAATCAAATGGACAGTCAGCAATGATCCTGGGGCCTAGGGATAATATCAGAGCTGGAAACAGAAATTTAGCTGTCACCCTTATAGAAGGGAATGAGCTCACCAAGAGAGTGAGTATAAAAAAGGAAATATGACAAGTCTTGTTCTCATATTAGAGAAAGGAAAAATAGATACTAGTGGATCTAAAAGAAAAAAAGAGCCATCAGATCAAAGGAGTAGTAAATGCAGTATAATCATCAGGAAGAAAATGTCAAATGGTCCAAAGAAATATGAAGAGGAGGGCTGATAAAGCCAGGTTTGGGGCTAGAGAGGTATGAGAAGTATATGAGGAAGTCATTTAAATATTCATGAACGATTTCCAAAGAGTATCTTAGGCTGAATTCAAGTTCTCAGTGTAAATCTGAAATAGGTCAGGTAAGCTGGGCTCACAAACCAGTATGACTTCTGCACAGACAACAGCAACAAAAGGATGATTCCATCATTGGGGATGTGTTATTGGGTTTGGGAAAAGATAAGTAGTGAGAGAGTTTAGGGTCCTGATAAAGCAATATTAGGGAAGGGCTTCCCAGGTGTTGCTAGTGGTAAAGAACCCACCTGCCCAGGAGGCATAAGAGACTCAGGTTCGATCCCTGGGTCGGGAAGATTCCCTGGAGAAGGGCAAGGCAAGCAAGCAATTGCTCAGTCGTGTCTGACTCTTTGCGATCCCATGGACTGTAGTCTACCAGGCTTCTCTGTCCATGGGCATGGCAACCCAATCCAGTCTTCTTGCCTGGAGAGTCAGACACAACTGAAGTGACAGCACGCAGTCACGCGAGGTGATATTAAAGAGTTGACCATGGAACTTAAAGTGGAAAGGGCATTGTAGGCCAAGGGTGCTGATGGACAGATTTCCCTTGTTTATCAGGTGACACAGACAGCGTTAGGTTCCATTCAATTCAATTTGCACTGTAACAGAGTAGACTTGCTAGCTTTGTGTTTTACTTTGTTACCGTGAAAATACAGCTTGAATAAGAACTTGGGTCCAGGTAGTTTTTTCAGAGGCAAGTCTAGGAAGAAGAGAGAGTCCCAGGAGTAAGACAGGGAAGTGATTAAAAACCCATAGCTTATTGTTAACTGATTTCAACCAGCTTTAGCAGACAGTTCAGTATAGATACCAACATCCCACCTCAAGCTTCAGTGGTGCTGTCTCTAAGTTTCTAACCCAAATCTTTCTCTGAAGCCCAGCAACAGAGGTGAAATGGCAAAGGTGTTGACAAACCGGGGGCAACCCTCAGCCAGTGGGAAGTGGGACTGGGTCAGTCAATACCACTGGGTCAGTCAGGATCTGTTGTACCAGTTGATTACAAATGTAAGCAACTGATTTGATCCCTAGATTGGGAAAAGATCCCCTGGAGGAGGGCATGGCAATCCACTCCAGTATTCTTGCCTGGAGAATCCCATGGACAGAAGAGCCTGGTGGGCTACAGTTCATAGGGTCGCAAAGAGTCAGACATGAATGAAGCGACATGCAGGTAGGCAACTGAGACTCAGTCCATCTGCTTCATGCACAAAAACTGTGTGGAAGGCCCTCAAGTACCCCATGGCATTGCACACTGATAGAGGATTGCCTCCAGGTGTTCACTCCCTGCCGTTCCCGGCTGCACCTGTGCTGGTGATTCAGAGAAAGCCCCGAAGCAGAAAAGCAGAGTCACATCTTCAGGTTCTGGTAAGAGGTTGGCCAACGCAGACCACAATCCACCACAGCTGCTCTGAAATCAGTCACTGAGGGAGCTGTGACACGGGCATCACACGCAGCTGCCACACTGGGGTGGGGTTTCCTACCCGCATCACTGGTGACATTTTGGACCAGTGAGAATTCTTTCTTATGGGGGCTTCCCTGTGCATTGTAAGAGTTTAGCAGTATCCCTGGCCTTTCCTCCTTAGATACCAGTTGCCCCCTGCCCAGTTGTTACAACTTAAAATGCCTCTAGACATTGCTAAATGTCCCTAAGGAGGCAAAATCCCCTTTCGTGGAGAACCAGTGTGCAACACTGTAATTTTGGGCAAGTTTCTTCACTTCTCTAAATCTCAGTTTCTCATCTATAAATTGAGCATAATAGAGGACCAACGTCAGGGGCTCTGTGTGTTACGTGTTCATTTGCGTCTGTCGTTTCTGACTGTTTGTGACCCTGTGGACCATAATCCACCAGGCTCCTCTGTCTGTAGGATTCTCCAGGCAAGAACACTGGAGTGTTTCAGGGAAGGATTAAATGACATGGAGAACATTCATTACAGAGCAGAGTACCTGCTACACAGTACATGTTAACAACAATAATGCAGAAAACTTCTGTACTTGACAGTAGTGAATTTTTATAGCTAGAATTCAAGGTTTATTTTCCCCTTCTCTGATTAAAAATAATGATAACAAAATACTCATTCCTAATATCTGTTTCTGCAAATGGAGCAAAGGGTGAATTTCAATGTGAGTAAATCGGTAAAAAGTCAACCTCAATCACTTTTGATCTTCTTTCATTACCAAACACCAATTAATACTCCTAAATTAACATGACTATGTGTCATTTGTTGTAGCTAAGTGAATGCAGGATGTAAAGGAAATAAGAGGACTCTGCTTAAGAAGTAACCAGTCCAAGTTCCATGAATGAAACAGAGTACTCAAAGCCAGTGCACTGGGATAACCCAGAGGGATGGGAGGGAGAGGGTGGTGGGAGAGGGATTCGGGATGGGGGACACATGTATACCCATAGCTGGTTCATGTCAATGTATGGCAAAAACCACCACAATATTGTAAAGTAATTAGCCTTTAATTGGAATAAATAAATTAATTTTTTAAAGAAAGAAGTGAATAGAAAATTAGAATATCCTATTCAAGAATCACGGAGAAGGCAATGTCACCCCACTCTAGTACTCTTGCCTGAAAATCCCATGGACAGGGGAGCCTGGTAGGCTGCCATCTGTGGGGTCACACAGAGTCAGACACGACTGAAGTGACTTAGCAGCAGCAGCAGCATTCAAGAATCATCTTGCAGAGTTTACACCTCAGTATTTTGCAAAATACAGATTTAAATGTACATTTACTGAAACAAATTTTTCGAACATAGCAACCTCAGGCTTAAAAGGCATGAATATTTCAGGTTTATTAGCATAAACTGAGTACCAGCACGCAAACACTGAAATGAATTTATGGAAATTGTTAATGATTCATTACATAGAATAATTAGATTTTTGTATGATCTGAGCAAATGCATTAGCAGAAACAATTATGCACTGATACAACGAAAAACCACTCTCAGGGAAAAAGCCATTAGTGTAATAAAAAGGACATTTTGCAGGGGCTCCTCCTGTACTTTTTTTGACTCAGTCCCAAACAGCTGTTGCCATCTGCCAGGGAGAGCCCTTGGCAGAGATATTTGACCAACTTCTGCTAAACCCTTCTGTGTTGAAAATGTCTACCCCCAAACTCTCAGAGGCCCAAGATCTTCGAGAAGTAGCGAACAAATACCCAATGAGCTGACTTATCTCATTCTAAAGGATTGTAAGAGAAAAATGAAACATCGTAAGAATGAAAAGTATATTCATGGGAACTTGCTTGTGGTTTCTTAGTCTGTCTCTCAAACTTTTAGGGGGTGTGTCTTTTTGCCCACAGTGGACTCACTGTTCAGACTTGTTGCTTCATCTTGTAACTCCTTTTTTTTCTTTTCTTTTATAGGTTGTTACAAAATATTAAGTATAGTTCCCTATGCTATACAGTAAGTCCTTGTTGATTAGCTATTTTATATATAGTAGCGTGTATTTTTAAAACCCAAACTGCTAATTTGTCCTCCCACAACCCTTTCTCCTTTGGTAACTATTTGTTTTCTTTTGTGGGTCGATTTCTGTTTTTTGCATAAATTCATTTGTATCATTTTTTAAATATTTCACATGTAAGTGATATTATCGATATTTGTCTTTGTCTAGCCTACTTCACTTAGCATGATAATCTCTGGGTGCATTCGTGTTGCTGCAAATGGCATTATTTCATCCTTTTTTATGGCTGAATAATATTCTATTGTATATATGCACCATATCTTCTGATCTATCCCTTTGTTAATGATATTTAGGTTGTTTCCATATGTTGGTTATTGTTTATAGTGCTGCAATGAACATTGGGGTGCACATATCTTTTCAAAGTATGGTTTCCTCTGAATATATCCCCAGGAGTGGGATTGCTGAATCATATGGTAGCTCTACTTTTAGTTTTTTGTAGTAGCAGTTTTCTAGCTGTATGCTGCCACCCTGTTTGTTTAATCTATATGCTGAGTACATCATGAGAAATGCTGGGCTGGATCAGTCACAAGCTGGAATCAAGATAGGTGGGAGAAACATCAACAATCTCAAATATGTGGATGATACCACCCTAATGGCAGAAAGCGAAGAGGAACTAAAGAGCCTCTTGATGAGGGTGAAGGAGTAGAGTGAGAGAGCAGATTTAAAACTAAATATTAAAAAAACTAAGATCATGCCATCCGGCCCCATTACTGCATGACAAATAAGAGGGGGGAAAGGTGGAAGTAGTGACAGATTTCCTCTTCTTGGGCTCTAAAATCACTGCTGTTGGTGACTGCAGCCATGAAATCAGATGTTTGCTTCTTGGCAGGAAAGCTATGACAAACCTAGATAGTGTGTTAAAAAGCAGAGACATTACACTACCAACAAAGATCCATATAGTCAAGGTTATGGTCTTCCCAGTAGTCACATATGATTGTAACAGCTGGACCGTAAAGAAGGCGGAGCACTGAAAAATTGATGCCTTTGAACTGTGGTGCTGGAGAAGACTCCTGAAAGTCTCTTGGACAGCAAGGAGATCAAATCAGTCAATCTTAAGAGAAATCAACCTGGAATACTCATTGCAAGGACTGATGCTGAAGTTGAAACTGCAGTATTTTGGTCATCTAATGCAAACAGCTAACTCACTGGAAAGTCCCTGATGCTGGGAAAGATTGAGGGCAAGAGAAGAGGGCATGAGAGGTTGAGATGGCCGGATAGCATCACCAATGCAATGGACATGAACTTGGGCAAACTTCGGGAGATGGTGAGGGACAGAGAGGCCTGGTGTGCTGCAGTCCATGAGGTCACAAAGAGTCGGACAGGACTGGATGACTAAACAATAAGTTTTCTAGTAGTAGTCTGTAACCACTTTTTAACGTGACTTCAAATTCTTAAAGTGCTGGCATCTAGAGATTGTCATATTTATATTCTGGGGCCCTGGCACACGGCACTCAACAGAAAATGAGTGAATGGTTTAATAAAAATGTCAGTTAGTCCAACTCACCATGACTGGTGGAACAGGCCCTAACATCAGTTAAGAACTTAAAATATCTAAGTGTTCACAGGGATATCTCTGTAAGTACTATACCTCAGAACCACCCAGCCTTCCTATCATGGCTTAGCCTTCCTAGAATAGATACAGTCTGGGGCAGCAGGAAATGAGGCAATCATGTGTAGACACTGAATGCTCAGAGCCCTGTGACATGAAAGAGATCTACACCCCTCCATCCCTGCCCAGAAAAGAAGTTAGGCGATCTTCCAGATCACTGAAACAGACAAAGATGTCTGCCAGGAATTGCCAGTTAACTCAGGCTAAGGAGGTTTTTTCTGCTCAAATTAATAGTATAATTGCCTTAATTCTAGATTTGTCTATTCATGTGCAGACATAGCTTCAGATAAAATAATTTGAGGTGGCAAGCCCTGGGGGAATAAAAGGGAAGGAGCCCAGAGACAAAGGAGGAACTTTCAGAACT
This sequence comes from Aepyceros melampus, assembly GCA_006408695.1. Classification (NCBI taxonomy): domain Eukaryota; kingdom Metazoa; phylum Chordata; class Mammalia; order Artiodactyla; family Bovidae; genus Aepyceros; species Aepyceros melampus. The sequence continues at coordinate 240,757 of SJXQ01013040.1, forward strand.
AGCTCAGCTGTGTCACAGAAGAGGCTGAATGCATCCAGGTGGCAGTCTGGAAATGATGAAGCGCAACTGGATCTACACAAATGGTTAGGAAATGCTTTTTTAAATTTTACAAGTAAGAATTACAACGATTTTCATACTGTGAACCATTTGATTTTACCTGAATCTATCAGCATTTCAAAAGTAAATCCCTGTGTCAATTCTTCTGTCTGACTGCAAGGAACCTTTCCTGTGTGAATTCAATCTGGAAAGCTTCAAACAAACAGTGGTAAAGATAAGATGGTTTGAAAAACTAAACTTAAATAATTCTACTGTCTCCCAGGAAGTAACTCTGAATAATAAAAAAATCAAATTAAGTACAGTAGAGTCTCACATGGATGTCATCTTGGAAGTTGGCTCCGAGACTGTGTTAGGGATGGACAAGTATTTTAACGAGAGTTCTGGGTTTTCATTACCAGTCTCGGTTATATTTCATCAAGATAATGCACCCTCTACTGCCTTGGTTGTGTTGATAACCAGGCACGAACTTCAGACTGTGAACAATCACAGCATAGTTTAAAAACTGACAGAAAAGTGAGCAGGCACCATATAAATTACAATGAGATAATCTGTGAGAAAACTTTGTGAACCGCAGCACGCCATGCAAATCTGAGTTACTATGGCATGGAAAGCTCACTGGAGTATTTTTTTTTCTTTTAATAAAATGATGTGACTAATTAGAAGGACAAAACCTCATTAAATTGTTTAACCTGATTTTCCTTTTTAATTATTGGAAGCTTATCTACTTTCTTCGAGCAGATTTCTTCTCTGAATGGAGATCTCTCCCTGCTGTGATTAGATTTCACAGAGACCATGAGATGCAGCACCTCTGGAACTGTTTGAGTCAAAGGAATATAGAATTAGTCTACCTGCATTAATTTTAATTCACCGTGGAGACCATAGACCAGGAAAAAAGTGAATGAGAGAAAAGTAAATCCAGATTACTGACTCTTGAACCCAGGTAGTCCAAACTATGGCTAAGATCTCCTTGCTTACTTGAGATTCTATTCCTGGGCCTTGAAAAGAATTCACAGACATACTGAGTCAGATATGGGGCATAACATGAAATAAGTGTTATTGTCAGCTAAATGATCTGAAAAAATATTTTTTTTCCTGAAGCCTCAATCATTTCTTTTCCAGTCCTAATAGCTTTAGAATGATTTGTGAAGTTGACATATATTTTAAGCAAATACATAAATGTTCATGCATTTAAAAAATAGACTTAAGGAATCATAAGACCTTGGTGAATAACATTATAAACCAAATAGTGATTTTCTTTGTTTTAATTTTCTTTTTCATTCTTTAGGACATTTTTTTTTCTCTTCAAAATTTGCTACGCTGAGAGGGAAAAGTATGCTTTTAAATATCTCTCAGATTAAATAAGTTTAATGGGAAATTCTTTTGAAAAATTTGTCCAAATACTTTTGAATTCTCTCACCAGTTGTTTTTTTTAAATGAACCTGTCCCCAATTGACCTATGTTAAAACATTCATAAAAATAGATATTTTAAAGATGTTTTAACAACAATATTTCATCCTAAGAAGAGATAATCAACCATCACCTTGCTATTTATTTTCTTTTCCTTCACTGTGCCCTGGGCCTTACCTTGCTTCTTAAATTGCTTCTTGATGCCTCTATTGCTACTCTGAGTCCCAGCTAGGAGGTACTGATACTTGGAACACATTATGATACGGTTTGCAGCAATGCTGTTTTAGTAGAAAAATGCAGTTTTTCTAAGACCTAGTTCAAATTCAGTTCAAATAACATCTCATGGGTTAATCAAATTCTCTTAACTAAAATTTTATAGAATTAATATTCTGTAAAATGACTAGTCTCTTATCATACATTTAAATTGCCTTGTTCAGAAATTTGGGTCAGGATATTGGTCTGGTAAAGTATACTTGGGAATATCTATTTTTATTCTTACCAGTTTCACTTTCTTTTAGATTTTGAAGAAAATAAACAGGAAGATTAAAAAAAAAAAACCTCACTGTGGTGATGACTTTGATGCTAGCGTTTCCTATATGTGGCATCTTAAAAAAAAAAAAAATACAATACAAATGCACTTATTTACAAAACAGAAACTGACTCACAGACATAGAAAACAAACTTAGGGTTACCAAAAGGGAAAAGAGGCAAGGGGGAATAAATTTGGGGTTTGGGATTAACAGATACACATCCCTATATACATATATATATATGTATATAAATAGATAACCAACAAGGACCTACTGTAAAGTACAAAAAATTATATTCAATACCTTATAATAACCTAAAATGAAAAAGAATCTGAATCACTTTGCTATACACTTGAGTTAACACAACATTGTAAATCAACTATATTTCAAAATTTTTTTAATAAAATTAAATAAGAAATAAATGACTCTAAACCATGCTTAATAAAAAAGTTTACTCAAATTTGTCTAAATATGTAGATATTATATGTTACTACAAGAGGAAATAGTATGGGAAAATTACATTTCCAAATGATTCTGAATGATCACACATGAACACACATCTGTGACTTTTTCCCAAAGCCTAACCAAGAGCCTATAGTAGGCTGAGGTCCTAAAATTAAATTATCTTAATAAGTGGAAGGGATTAGAATGAGATCTTCCAGTCACACTGATTTAAACCTAAGTGCAGTCTGACAATGGATTCTATTCTTGCACTCAAAATTCAGACAATGTGTTTAAAAATCAAATAAAAATAGTGTTTAGAATCATATAGTCATTACCATGTAATCCACATCAGACATGGTTTTCCTTTCCATAGATAGTCAAGAGTTGGGCATGTATTCTATTTTTGACCATATTTCTGATCCAGTTAAGTTGGTCATAATAGAGGAAAATTCAATTAATGCTTTTCAAGGCTTAGCCTTTTTTCTTTAATGGATTATCGATGCTTGAGTAACAGCTGAATGAGGAAGGGGCCTTAGATACTACTGTCCTAATGAAAGGAAGGAAATACATTCTATCAAATGTTCAGATGTACCTATTCTTAGGTTTTATTCTAACTAATTCAGTAACATTAAAAATTAATCTTTTCCACTCTTAAAAGTGAAAATTTTAGATGGGAGATTAAAGATTTATGTACCTATTTAATTATTTAATTATTTATGTCTATAAATGCTCCTACAGTTATAAATCAGTGCACACAGAGCTTGGTGCTTTGTGATAGTGAAGAAGAGGTTTTGGAAATCTGCAATGGGGTGCTTAAAGCATAGGTATTACCAACATCTTTATGGTAAGCAGTTTCCTAGGGCAAAGGGAAGCCATTCTTCTAAGGGTGGGTACTGTATTTCACAGATTTTTGCTACAGTCATGTTTTCATAATTTATAATTATTTCATAATTTATTGCACCAGCTTTGCTCCTAACACACCAAATATTTCCCACCCTCCTTGCTAATCAACCCCCACAGACTGAGAAATAATCAAGGGACATGTCTCTTCTTTGATTTTATCTGCTCCTCACCTGCCTGCTTCCCCAGCTCACCTCCTTTTTGAAGACCACTTACTACTGACACCTAACTGCGAGTATCCTTTATGACCTCAGAAAGACCCCATGGCAAAGCAGAAGGCTCTCAGAAGTACAGACAGGTATGAGAACCTAGAATATGGCCTTCACCTACTGAGCCTCAGAAAACCCCCATATGCGCCATGTTCACAGCTTAACTCCCAGAGGTTCCATGATAGTATGTTATCCTTCTGAAAATCTTTTCAGGATTTAAGTGAATTTCTCACTGGCAAGTAAAGAAATTGACATGAGGGTAACCAACTGGGGACTAGAAACTAGAAGCAGGTTAGGAAGATTCTAGCCACCGACAGGAGCCAAACTGAATTCTCAACTGTTCTAAGAAAATGACGAAAAGAGAAAGGTCATCGAGATGAATGATTTGTGAGCATAGAGTAGGTGCTCTCTTTATTGGCAGACAGACACTTGTATCCTGCTTTCTCTTTCTCCCTTCCTCCACGTTCCTCTTCAGGAGTGAAGTCTGAGAAGGAAAAGGCGGAGATCCAGCGGTGAAGGGGCAGAGTCTGGGGCTCCACCGGAAAATGCTAAGGTTTCAGGTCTCCGGCAGTCAACTTCCTGTGTTTCAGGCATCTTACCTCCCAACATACTTCTCTATTTTCTATAAGGCTGAATGAACTGGAATACTCTCTGGAGGAGCTTTGCCTATTTCACAGATTCTCTCTATTAACAGAAAACCACTTCATCATCATCAAAGAAAGAAGTCACCAAATGATCATGCTTGATTCTTCTTAATGTAAATGTTGTCAGTTTCCAGCAGGTATTGTAACACCTCCTCCAGTTGCCTCCCTGGATTTCTGCTTTCTTTGTAGTAGTTGCTGTGTTTCATCAGACCACAGGGAGATCATCCTCCATATTCATGATCCAAAGAAAAAACTAACTGATGGCCTATATATAGCTGACAATTGTTGCCCTGTAGAAGAATAAGGAGGCAGGGTTTCTTAGGCCAAGGCCCTGCATCCAAGCAGGAGAGGACGGTGTGTCAATGATTCCAAGGCGGCATTGCTCCATCTCTAATTACCCTGATTCATCAGCTGTTAATTCTGTCAGGAATTTTTGACAGAAAACCAACACATCAGAGACAAAACTGAAGGCATTAATTCTGGTCTTTTAAGCCTAAGAATATTAACATAGCAACCAATCTGATGGAGGGGACCGGGATGAGGGGGAGGAGATGACACCACAGCTGCACAATTGCCTGTTGTAATCACTGCCGTATCTTCTGTGCTTTATATTCAACAGTTCTCTGATAGTTTTCTGTGCTGATCACTGCACATTGATTTGGAGAAAAAGAAATGAGTTTCTGAACACATAAGGCCTTTCTGGTATACTTAGAACAATTCACTTCCCTTTTTTCTTTTCTGATGCATTTTCTGACTTCAAAGATCACGTGACTCAATTATTTTTAACTTTTTTTTTTACATAATTTATCAGGCAGGACGTTGGATGGGGTAAAGCATGCAAAATAAAATTTAAATTGAATTAAAAATGAATTTCTTCTTAATAAAAGCCTCATTCAAAGGTTCACATTTAAATGTTCTGAGATGGTGTGCGGGATATTTATGTAAATCATCCTACTCAGACATCTAAAAGGTACATGAGGGCAGAGATTATGTTAAAAAGGCAGCACTTAGACTCCAACGTGAGGCTCTATAGCTGGAAGCCTCAATGTTCTCCAACAGGAGATTTCAGGTTGTCAGCAGGCGCTGTTGACTGTCACTCATGCCCCCCTGGCATTTCTGTCCTGGTTGCAGACACGGGAAATGTATGCTCTAATGAGGGTGACTGGGGTGCTCATTGTCCATGGAGAGGGCTCGAAAGCAAGGAGAACTTTGTCTTGAGTGCAGCGTTACATAGAGCCCGGCCCTCCGACAAATATGACCAAGCTTAAAAAGAGCACCCTAAGTGCTAAATTCTCTCCTCTGAGATGATGAAAGCTCGCATTAGCTCGCATTGTTGAGTGCTAAGTGTGCCAGGCATAATGTCAGACACTTGACTTAAGAAGCTAATTTAATCCTGAAACAACCCTAAGAGATAGGTTTTAATATTAACCCCATTTTAGAGACGAGGAACCTGAGGCTTAGGAAGATAAAATTACTAAGCCAAACTCCCTGGGCCAGAAAGAAGTAACAATGAGATTCTAACTTATGCTCCTAACCAGGCGTAACCATCACTGCTCTGGACTCTTCCCCGGCTATCTCCCAACATGCTGCCATTGTGCTGAGCAAGAGTTCATGTCTCATGAGACGACCCCAGGATCCGTTGTCAAACAATCTGCATCCACACACCTGCGCTGCCTCTTTCTAGTGCATATCCAGGGTGTGGGGAGTTCCCTACCCCTTGCCAGTAGCATGGGGGAAATTAGACTTATTGCAAAGGACTGCTGTAAGAATTAAATTCCTTTTCCAATTTGATCGGGGCTCAATTAATGGTTATTGAGTCTGATTCTTTAATTCTATAAAGAAAAATATATTTGTATATTTTATATAGCTTCTCATTACATAGCAGTCAGATACCATCTCAGTTCATCTCTCATTGTAACTTGAAAAAGCCTCAGTTTATCTTTGAGAACATAATTCTCCACTTTATTCTTATCTGTACATGGAGAACCATATACTTGCCCAGGCACTGGTTCCCACATTTAGAGCTCACTTTCTCAGCAAAACGTTCACACATATGTCAGGAAGATGCAAGCTCTTGGCTCAGAGCCCCACAAAAGGAACTCAGTGACATGTTACTGAACCGAATCTCAGGCTTGTCAGTGAATCTGCCCAAGCTTGTATTTACACACACCCATTTCCTGACGTGACCTCTTTGCCCACGCAGGGTTCCTGCTCTTGACTGTTTGCACCTCCTCCCAACTTACAGCCCACAGAACTTCACTGTCCCCACCTCAAGAAGGAGAAAGTGTAGCTGGGGTGAGAAGATAAGTCGCACCGGGTGATAGAAAGAGAGACCAAGAGCCAAGCAGGAAGAGGAGATGCAGAATACGAGGATGATTTTGGCTTCCTGGAGATGATGAACAGGCTAAGATGGGATGGAGTGAGGGGTGCCCAAGTGCTGTGAGATGGAGGGATCATGAGAATCCTCCCAGCCTTTGTGACAACGGAAAGGTCTGCACAGAACTGTCGATCTCAGGACCTTTGCACAAGTTCTGTGGAAATCCTTTCACTCCAGGCTATGCAGCCAGTGTCTTCTCCCTAGGAGCCTTCTATGACTTCTTTATTGAAAGCAGTCATTATCACCCCCATGATATTGTGTCATCTTTGTAACACCTTATCATGATCTGAAATTAAAGTGTTTATTGAGTTACTTGTTTTCTGATTTGTCTTCCTCTTCTAGGGTGCAAACTTCTTACTACTGCCTTCCCAACGTCTAGAATGACTCATGGCATATACATAGAATGAATGAGTTTTACCACTGACTTTTCATCCCCTTTAAAGCTATTAATTTCCTTTATTTTAGGAGATCTCCACTCAGATTTCCCATTTTTATTCAAAACCAAGCCTCAAAATTGAGCTATACATCCTCCTTTCAGTCACCCAAAGAGCCAAGATATGTTCTGTCTCGCACAGCTTTTGCTTGTTGTTTCCTGTGCCTGCAACCTCCTCGCTGCTTTTCTTCCCACAGAAAATGCTCTGCCCTTAGGATGGTTGTCTTTGATTTTCATCAAATTCAATGCTATTTCTCAGAAAGAGCTTCCCTAATCACCACAATGAAAAAGTCTGTCTTTATTTTCTGTCAGAACAATCTGGATTTTTTTCTTTTTCCGTATTAGTTTCAGATGTCAACATAATGAATCGATATATGTATATATTATGAAATGATCCCAGTAAGTCTGGTTAACAATCATTACAGTCTGGTTACAAATTTTTTGTAACAAAATGTGCAAACTTCCAGTTATAAAATAAATAAATCCTGGGGATGTAATGTACAACATGATAATTATAGTTGAGTTCAGTTCAGTTCAGTTGCTCAATCGTGTCCGACTCTAGTTAATAATATTGTATTGGATATTTGAAAGTCCCTTAAAGAATAGGTCTTAAAAGTTCTCATCACAAGAAAAAAAATGGATTTCTTTGGTTTATTTTTAATTCAATTGTTTATTTATTTGTTTGTTTCTAATATGTCCCTTCCTGGGCTTTAAGTTTTACCAGGGCAGAAATTGTGAATATTTCATTTTATAATGCATGCTTAAAATATAGCACAATGCCTAGAACAGAGTGGGTACTAGGCCAATTGTTGAATGTATGAATAATCTTAAGTCTGTCCACTTTTGAATTAGAAGGCAAATCTTACTTCCAAATTTACTAATGCTTGAACCCCTTACCTCTTTTAAAGTCTACATGGACTATTCCTTTGCAAAAGTGAAAAGTGAAGTCACTCAGTCATGTTTGACTCTTTGCAACCCCATGGACTGTAGGCTACCAGGCTCCTTAGTCCATGGAATTTTCCAGGCAAGAGTACTGGAGTGGGTTGCCATTTAAAGGACAAGTTAAAATTCTAGTTTGTCCATGGAACTTCACTAAATCACTCCAGCTGCTGTCACCTTTCCCTTTGCCAGACTCATTGGTTTAATTTATAAACTGGTGCTCAGGTCTGTAAGGGATAGAAAGATACATCAGATATGGTACCTGACCTCAAAGAGATTTAAATATTTATCACACACTTTTGGACTTCAGTGTAATGCATATGTGTCGAATGAATAAATAGATGAGCTTAATTATAGCTTTGTTGACCTCTTAAATCATTTTTCATGATACTGAACACAAAGACTCAGCTTCTTCCCGTAATTTTCGTAGGAAGGCTCAGAAAGATCATACTTCCAGAAGAATTGAGAAAGTGGCCTATTTGCAGTGAAGAATCGGTGCTGGGAAACAAAGTAGCTTTCCAGCATCTCCTAAGTCCTATTTTAATTCATTATATTTAAATGAACTTCCTGAAAACCACACCCTCATGTGCCAAGTCACTTCAGTTGTGTCCAACTCTTTGCAATCCCATGGACTCTAGCCCACCAGGCTCTTCTCTGTCCACGGGATTCTCCAGGCAAGAATACTGGAGTGGGTTGCCATGCCCGCCTCCAGGGGATCTACACAACCCAGCCACACCCTCATATTTAAATATAAATTTGAAAACATTTTCCAAGTCAAAGGTAAAGGTTTTTAATTTTTAATAGTTTTCCTATGAAATGACTTCCTCTCATTAGCCTTTTAACCTTTTATCTCCCCCTGCTTTCTCAGGTCATATATGGTAGCACTGTATTTGTGCCCCACCAATTTGAAACCAAATTTGAAATCAAATCCAGATTTTTTTTCCCTTGCTTCATCCATTACATCCAATCCTTGAAGAAAGTTTTTTGTCTGTAGCATTAAAAAAAACTAGCTAAAATGTGTAAGTGTGTGCATGCTCAGTCATGTCCAACTCTTTGTGACCGCATAGACTGTAGCCCGCCAGGCTCCTCTATCCTTGGAATTTTCCAGGCAAGAATATTGGAATGGGTTGCCATTTTCTCCCCCAGGGGATCTTCTCAACCCAAAGATCAAACCCTTTCTCTTATGTCTCCTGCACTGGCAGATGGCTTCTTTACCACTAGCGCCTCCTGGGAAGCTCTAAAATGTGGGAAATGCAGTCAGTCTATTGGCTACTTTGTCTATGTGAGGCTCCACCCAGGGATAAAAGACTTTTCTCTGCATTTTATTAATGGAGTGGTTGTTTCGGGAGTGTCTTGATGCGATTGTTGGGCTACCAATTTTCTTTAACGTTTCTCTGGTGTTCTTTTCTTTCCAGTGTCATTTTTTTAAATCGCTCTCAACTGCAGGCAGCTTAAGTGACTCTCGTCCTAGTGTCTCTTTCTCCTTTCTGCCCCACCCGTCTCAGCCACAGTGATCAAATTCCAGTATCCTATCTACGCGTAATTTCCAGATTACTCCTCCTCACTAGCTCATCGATTCAAACTTCCCAAGAACAGACCTTGGGAAGCTCATCGTTAGTCCTCACCTCCTATAATGTCCTGCTGATATTTTCTACTTAACTAAAACCAACCCGTTTGTTACCCTCTGCTGTCCATTCAGTGTTCATCGCCTCATTAAATGCTTCTTCAAGGCCTATCAGTTCCCCCCACCAGTACAGCCTTAGTCAAAGCTGCTATCACACCTCTCCTCCACTTGGAAAATGCCTCTCTGACCCGCCTCCACCACCGCCTTCTGCAGAATAAACGTGAACAACTCTGCAAACTTACTTTCTGAGACATAAATCAGGTTATGTCATTCCCCTGCTGAAAGTGTGCTGGCATCTTCCCCTTTTATCCAGGATAAAAGTTGGACTTCCCAGTCCTTCACCCCTTGCTTCTGGACACACTGGCCTATTTGGCTCTCCATAATTCCCTTCTTAGGACCTGAACTTGCTCTTTCTTCCCCTTGATGATGTTCTCTTTCATTGTATCAGCATGTGGCTTCCTGGGCCTCACAATCTCATATCAATTCCAATGTCACCATCTCAGAGAGGCCTTTTCTGTCCTCTTAGTTAAGCGACATCCCTCTTTTCTCTCCATGACGTCTCCTCTTCTGTTGTATCATTAGCACACATCTGTGTGTGAAATCATCACACTTCTTTGTGTATTGTCTACCTCTCCCTTCTTAGAAAGCAAGCTGCCTATGGTCAGGTTGACTGTGAGTAGTATTCACCATTGTTTGTCTAGCGTCTAATACAGAATCTGGCTCATAGCTGGCATGACTTTCATTCACTCAACAAAGGCTTATTTGGCAATGTCTATATGACAGCCACGGTCCCAGGCACTAGGATATAGCTGTGAATAAAATTGAAAAGTGCCGACTCTCAGATGGTCTATGTAACGTTTGATGTGGCTAGTGCACACAGTCAAAAAAAAAAAAAAAACCAGTTAATAAACAACATGTACTATATCATGTGATGGGAAGTACTCTAAAGAAAATGAGTAGCAAAGGGAAGTAGGGGTGTCTTAGGGAACATCCTCCACTCCAAAATAAATAGGGTGAATTACTCCTGCCTTTATTTCCATAGCACCTTAGATACAGTTTTTTCCCCACATTTATCACATTCATCCTAGTTACATGATCACATCACTTTCTTCATGTAAACTCATCTGACCATGTGTTCTAAATTAGTGAAGATGTTACACCTATAATTCTTTATGCCTGGCACATAGGAAGACTCAATTCAGACTTCAGTTCAGTTGCTCAGTCATGTCCAACTCTTTGTGACCCCATGAACTGCAGCACGCCAGGCTTCCCTGTCCATCACCAGTTCCTGGAACTTGCTCAAACTCATGTCCATCAAGTCAGTGATGCCATCCAACCATCTCATCCTCTCTCGTCCCCTTCTCCTCCTGCCTTCAATCTTTGCCAGCATTAGGGTTGATGCTGACAAGAGCTAATGTGAAGAGCTGACTCTTCACATCAGGTGGCCAAAGTATTGGAGTTTCAGCTTCAGCATCAGTCCTTTCAATGAATATTCAGAACTGATTTCCTTTAGGATGGACTGGTTGGATCTCCTTGCAGTCCAAGGGACTCTCTAGAGTCTTCTCCAACACCACAGTTCAAAAGCATCAATTCTTCGGCACTCAGCTTTCTTTATGGTCCAACTCTCACATCCATACATGACACTGAAAAAATCACAGCTTTGATTATACAGACCTTTGTTGGCAAAGTAATGTCTCTGCTTTTAATATACTATCTAGGTTGATCATAGCTTTTCTTCCAAGGAGCAAGTGTCTTTTAATTTCATGGCTGCAGCCCCAATATGCAGTGATTTTGGAGCACAAGAAAATAAAGACTCTCACTGTTTCCATTGTTTCCCCATCTATTTGCCATGAAGTGATGAGAATGGATGCCATGATCTTGTTTTTTGAATGCTGAGTTTTAAGGAAGACTCATAAATGCAATTATATAAAAGAATTAAAGAATTACTGTTTATGTTTTCTTCCCTTACCCTCTAGAATATCTTCCATGTACAATTTCATGAAACAGCATCCCTAGGAGACCTGGAGAAAATATTTTTGATATTCAAGCACACAGTCAGTGCCACGTGTGCGGTCTTGTGTTTCATTTACTGTCTCTGTGCTACATTTCCTGTCTCTGTGGATCAGTAAACGGAAGGAAAACCTTGTAACTGCTGTGTATTTTTTTTTTCAATTTTTTCCCATTTTCTTTTTTGTAATCAGTTTAATTGGAAGATAATTACTTTACAATATTGTGATGGTTTTTGCCATACATCAACCAACATGGATCAGCCACAGGTATACATCTGTCCCTTCACCCTGAACCCCCCTCCCACCTCCCTCCCCACCCTGTTGTTAAAACATCCTCTGATCACTGATGGACAAAGGTCCGTCCTCTCTTCCTTCAGGCCATAGTGCTAGGGTTCATGCTCGTTAACCCTTTATATGGCACAGACTGAAAGTGCGCCCATATGGATTTCCTTGGTGGTCCAGGAGCTAAGAATCCGCCTGCCAATGAAGGGATAAAGGTTCGATCCCAGGTCTGGGAAGGTTCCACATGCCACAGGATATCTTCTAAGCCATGCGCTGCAACTATTGAGCCTGTGTGCCACAACCACTGAAGGCCTTGTGCTCTGCAACAAGAGAAGCCCCTGCAATGAGAAGCCTGTGTGCCGCAGCTAGAGAGTGGCCCCTGCTTGACCTAACTAGGGGAAGTCTACAAGCAGCAGTGAAGACTCGGCACAGCCAAAATAAAGAAATAAAATTTAAAAATAAACAAATAAATGTGTGCCCATAAAGGAGATACATAATACTTATCATGAGCTCATTTGGCTTCCTTTGTTGCAAAGAAAATCGTCACAGAGCAGAAACTGTGTATTTTGTACTTCTAATCTAGGTCCTTGGCATGCAGCCACGCATCAGGGTAAGTCCAATTTTCCTGCAGAAATGTTGTGATGGATCTGAGGTCCTTCTTCAATGACATTACACTGCTTTCCTAGACAGGCAAAAGCAAACCTCTGTCTTTTTCTGTGCTTCCAGTGTATTTCAATATTAGAAGCAATCAAAGGCCTCGAGCCCTTTTTTATTTTTCGAGAATTGGTTCCCAGGTTGCAACTTTGATATGGCTAAGGAAACTATAGATAGAAAATAATGAAATCTGACTCTATATCCAATGAGGGATAATAAAAGGAAAATTGAGTTTTCTCTAAGAATCTGAGTGGTTGGAGAGCACATCAGGAAAGCAAATGCTTCATTATCAGCCAAGCAGTTCATTTCATTATAAAGACTCCTCATATACCCTTATGAACAAGGGGAAAAAATCAGCCTATTTCTCTAGCAAAAGATTATAGTAGTCACTATATGGTGTGGGATAGAGAAGAGGAAGAGATCATTTTGATGCATATTATACCGGATTTCAAAATACATGTGGTTTCCTGCTAGAAACTTAATTTCTAGCCCTGTCTCCAAGCAGTTTAGGCTGAGTTGTTACAGATTTCCTGTGTCCCTCTCTGATAATATATTTTTAAAAATAGAAAACGAGAAGAAAACACTTCTCAGCCAAAATATATCATATCATATTTCGAGTGTCAGGTAAGAGATTAAAAGGCTACATTGTTAGTTAAATCTCTTTTACACAGTCAGCTTTATTCCCTTCAGACTATCTTCCTAACAGTGATTGGTGTGAAATACCAGAGACCCTTAGATCGAGCACCTATTTAGCAAGTGTGACCCAACCATCTGGAGAAGATCCATGTTTTACAAAATAGTCAGGGAAAAAACAATGCAAGTATGCGTGCAATCTATATGGAAAGTAGTATGGAATCGTTTTTGTTTCAGGCCCTATAAATGAATGACCATTTCATGTAGCCTGGAAATGTGGGTCTTTCATGCCAGTCTGCCGCTGGTATGGGAACCACGAATAGATCCAACTAATCAGCTTTTAGCTGCTCATAGATGGGATCCTTAGGAATGCTCAGCAAATAAAGCTTCCTTTATTCATCCATCTTTGACTAGCCAGTCTACACAGTTCACATCTTGTTTGCTAGGCCCGTGAAAAGAAGTTCTGAATGATGAACACTATTGTCAAGGGTTTTCCATATATTTAGAGTTTTAATTATTACAGGTATTTGGTGAAAGAACTTCTCAGATGCAGTCAATTATTCTGCTGCTCTGTACGTTAGAGAGGGAGGCACACATGTTAAATAAAATTGCATCAACTCAGATTGGGATGTTTTGACAGCAAGAGACAGCAAAAGGTTATGCTGGTATTACAAAGCAGCGAAGCATAACAAGTGATTTACGATGGCAGCAGAGGCACAAGCTGAATCACAATGAATAGAGCAAGCTGGCTGTTAAAAATATAGAGTAGTTAATAAAACTGCATTTCATTAGATGAAAATTTGGGGGATCCTCTCTAATGGATCATGGATAATTGTTCTAATAAAGTCAAGTGGATTTTTAAATTTTTATTTTTAATACCCACTCTTTGATGGATCCTCTAGATATATGTACAGTAGTCCAGCAGAATTCAAGTATGTCAAATTGTCAAGAGAACTCAAGTCCATTTTTATCAGGAAAATCCTGATTTAACAGATGTGTTACCCATGAAGGACAACATTTTCTGAGTCTAAAGAACAAAATTCCAGAGACTTTCATTTCTTTATAAAACTCTTCTATTCTCAATCCTTAACTAAAAGACAGTTCAGTCAATTCTCAATTTTGACTTTAGAACAATACATCTTTTCCCTAAGCCTAAAGATAATTGAATGGCATTGAGGAGAATGGCAAATATATGTGATTTTCGCTATTTAAAAAAATTTTATACAAGATACAGGAAAGGAGTATGTGGGTGGATATGAAATGGGTTAGATCCGATTGAGAGGATGTCATGGATGAAACAAAAAATAAATAAACAGAATCTGTGATCAGCCTGTGGGGCAATAATGTTTTCTATTTTTTTTAACATTAGTTGAGGAAGCATGAACTAATTTATGGAGGACAAAGAGAGTGATGGATCTTATTTTGGAAAATGTGTTTATTTTTTAGTATGTGTTTTACATTTTTTAGTGTAGCAGTTTCACTATTAACACACAAAACTAAAATCTCCCAGTTGTTGCAGCCCAACATTGCAATGTTAGAAATTAATAAGAATCACTATTCTTCATCTTTTTAATACATTCTTTTAAAAATATTTATTTATTTACGTGGCTGCGTTGGGTCTTAGTTGTAGCGTGAGGGAACGCCGTTGCATCACTCGGGATCTTTCACTGTGGTACACGGACTCTCTAGTTCACTGCCAGCTTAGTTGCTCTGAGGATGTGGAATCTTAGTTCCCGGACCAGGGGTAGAACTCACGTCCCCTGCAAATTTTAAACCACTGGCCCACTAGGGAAGCACTGAAACCACTGTTCTTCTTGATGCTACATGTAGACATTCCATGCTAAGAGTCAAGTGGGGAATATTAGGAATAAGAGATTTTTATTGTTTTTATTGAAGTATTGTGTATTTACAACATTGCATTCATTTCAGGTGCATAGCATAATAATTCGGTATTTTGTAGGTTACATCCCATTATAGATTATTACAAGATATTGGGTGTAATTCCCTATGCTCTGCAGTAAATCTGGTTGCTTATCTTTTTTATGTATAGTGCTTTGTATCTGTTAATCCCATACCCCTAATTTGTCCCCTCCCCTCCCCTCTCCCCTTTGGTAAGCATACATTTGTTTTCTATGTCTGTGAGTCTGTTGATGTTCTATATATACATTCATTTGTATTATTTTTTTAGATTCTACATATAAGTAATATCATATAGGATGTCTTTGTCTGATTTACTTTACTAAGCATAATATTCTCTAAGTCCATACATCTTGCTGTAAATGGCAATATTTCATTCTTTTTATGGCTGAGTAGTATTTCTGTGTGTGTGTGTGTGTGTGTGTGTGTGTGTGACATCTTCTTAAGCCAGTCTCTGTTGATAAGCTGCTTACTGTCTTGGCTATTGTAAATAGTGTTGCTATAAAGATTGGGATATGTGTTTCTTTTTTAATTAGTGTCTTTGTTTTTTTCTGGATATATATCCAGCTGTGGAATTGTGAATCATACAGTAGCTCCATTTTTAGTTTTCTGAGAAATCTCCATACCATTGTCCGTGGTGGCTGCACCAATTTATATTTCCACCAACAGTGTACCAGGGCTCCCTTTCTCCACATCCTCTCCAGCATTTGTTATTTTTAAACTTTTTAATGATAGCCATTCTGACTGATGTGTGGTGTTGTCCCACTGAGGTTTTGATTTGCATTTCCTTATTCAAGTCAAATAAGTGCTTTTTTTAAGTGGCAGAAATTTTCATTCTTTTTTTTTTTCCTGAACAAGCAATGTTATATGATTGTTCACACAATATTTCTCTCAGAAGCACGTGAATTTCATTAATTTTCTTGGAGTTGGTAACCAGGTGATATACAGACAAACATGATTACCTCTCAATTGCAGCAAAAATATAATCTCCAGGTATAATGAAATAGTCCATCTTATTGCAATAAAAAGCAAGAAAACCAGGGCACTGAGACCTGATGCTTTCTTTAGTTCATGTCCCTGAAGACCTCTGGAGGTAATAATCATTCCATCTTCCATTTCCACAGTGCCTGATGGTTTGCAAAGTACTTCATATATATTATTTCATTCAAGGAAAAAATGCATATTCTAAAAGGTCCATTCCTGAAAATAAAATGTCAAGTAAATGAAAACTACCTCTTAGAGTGAATAATTCAAGGAGCTGCTCTGTCAATACAGTGAATCACTTCATGAGAAATAGAGGAGCCAAAAAATAAAACAAAATCATCATTATGAGTATACCTGTGAAATATATGGGCCTTGTTAAATGGTTTTCATTTTGTTCATGCTTCGGGGACTGTAATTTTTTCCAGATTTGTTGAAATTAGGAAAAAGATGATAGACATCCTAGATCTTAGATGCATTGTGGAATTATAACGCTTTGCCACCTGAGGCAAAAGTATACATATTGTTTGGTGGTAATCACCTGCCTTCCTTTCCCTCTGATTCCGTCCAAAGCCCACTATGATGCGATACATGCTCCATCCTTAGCTCTGTGTACTTCCCGCTTCATCCAGGCCAGAATGTTCCCTTTGACAAAAATGTGCACATTCCTGCCCCATACCAGTCTTCATATCTAAAGTTATCTTTCTTCCTCCAAGAAAGTGCCCATGCTACTATGAGCTACACTCTCCTTTTTTTGTCTTCCAGTACTTCATATTTTTCAGTCATTCATTCAACCACTATTTAAAGAGAATCCACCATGTGCAAGGCATAAACTAGGAAATGGAATAATGAATGAAAAAGAAAAAGAAAAGATCTCTAGTCTTGGGGAGCTGACATGCTCTGCAAGAACAGACAACACACACATGTACAACAGATTATTTTAGATGCTCTTAAGTGTTATGAAGATTCACAAAGGGGTGATACGAGACAGTGGCTGAAGGAGATGGCTCAGAACCGTGAAGAGTCTGCCTGCAATGTAGGAGACCTGGGTTCTGGAGAAGGAAATAGCAACCCACTCCAGAATTATTTCCTGGAGAATCCCACGGACAGAGGGGCCTGACAGGTTACAGTCCATGGGGGTCACAAAAAGTTGGACGCAGCTGAGTGATTCACACACACACACACACTGAATGGAATGAAAGGAGCCAGCCCTTCAAAGTTTGGGTGCAGTTTTCCAGGCAGAAGGGATATCTGCAAAGGCCGGAGGGATCAAACATGGAGGTTTCCAGAAGGAAAAAAGACAGGAGGTATGGTCAGAGAGTAGCAAATGATGAGAAGCTTGGCAGAGATGGAGCTGAGAGGTAAGCTAGTCCTGGATCACGTAGGAACTTAGTGTTTAAACCGAATGCATCCAGAAGCCGTGAAGAGGGCTTTAGGCAGGAGATGACAAGACAGGATTTGTGTTTTTTGAAAGCTCTCCATGGCTACTGTGCAGACTGTGGGCCGCAAGGGAGCAAAATTAGAGTGAGGGTCACTGTAAGGAGATTGTTGCAGGTCCAAGGAGTACAAGTGAGGTAAAGACAAAGGTTGTATGTGAAGATGGAGAAAAGTTGACGGACCTGAAATCTATTTTGCAGCTTAAGCCATCCGGACTTACAAGAAAATTAAATGCAGAAGGAAAAAGAAACTCAAATTCATACTCTACCCCATCTTAATTAAGCTATTTAATGTGTTTGTACATGTGTTCCAAACAAGATTATGATTACTTTGCAGCCAGAAATTACTTCCATCCTACTCTTTTTGTCTCAATCACAGAAATAAGGATGGCTCTTTGCAAAAATGAGCACACAAGAAAGGCTTAACTTGGATCCAATGAATATTTTTACCTCTTCGGGGGGCCAGAAATAATCCAATCCAACTGACCATCACAAAGCAAAGTGTCTGCCTCCATTTTTTTTCCGCATGCTGCCATCCATACCTTCACCTCCTGCTACATTTTCGGTATATGTAATTCTCTGTGATTTCTTAGCACCCACTGTCTACTGATGAGATCTCTGCCTTGGTCAGAGTGCCCACTTCCTTGGTTACTGCACACAACTCTGATGCAGCTCACTGCAGCCAGTAACTCTGCACTCACTCTCTGCCACACCCTCGGCAGGTGATGGGAACCCAAAGATAACCAAGAAGAGGCATGAGAAAACTTGCCATCTAGTCTTCACTAAGAACTAAGTGGGAGAATTCTGGACTACACAGGTACGCATAAGAAAGAAAGGGAAGAATTATATAAGAAAATGCAAACATGAGTCTCTCTAAGGGCCGCATGACATCATCAAGTGACTCAGTGGTAAAGAATCCACCTCCCAATGCAGGAGACTCAGGTTCAACTCCTGGGTCAGGAAGATTCCACGGAGAAGGAAATGGCAATCCATTCCCACATTCTTGTCTGGAAAATCCCACAGACAGAGTAGCCTGGCGGGCTATAGTCCACGGGGCCACAAAGAATAGGACATGACTGAGCAAGCGAGAAAGCACGAGCTGCATAAAAAGGAAGCTCCAAGATTTCACCATCTCTTAGCTCTTTTGTAAACACAACATGGTTTTAGTTCCAGGAAACAGAATCTTGAATCTCTCCACAAGAGGCAGAGAGGATGCGGTGACGTGTGCAGAACTGTCTTTGAGGTTGGTGAGATAACTCCATCTTTCATTCCCTCATCCTCTCTTCTCAAAAACAAATGTCCTTTCTTGTATTGGAGTTAGTTTCTTTTCAATAAATATTTATCAGATTACAAATAACATACACAAGACCCCAGAAGGGTCCTAGAAACGTAGTCCTTGTCCACTAAATTTTTGAAGAAAATATGTAAAACAAAGTATAAAAGAAATGTATGGCAAATAAGCAACTGCATAGGATGTGTGGCACGAGGGAAATGCGCTAAAAATCACAGACTGCTCAATACAGGCAGGGCAGAAGGGGAAGGTATAATGGAAGTAAGAGAGAAGGGAATGCTTGATGACAAAGAACGTGCTTGCTTGATCATCTACATCCTGAATGGAGGATTCATGAAAGACGCTTCAGAGGAGAAGCATTCAGTGTGGATGTGGAAAGGTGAGTACTATTGTGAGCAGTTGAGAAGAAGAGTACCCACGTAGAAGACCAACTGGAGCAAATCTCAGGGGCATCACACTGCTTTGGAGCACTGAGGAATGGTGTGAAGTTGTCTGACTGGAGAACAGGAACCAGGATGAGTATGTCAAAAGCAGACAAGGTAAATGAATCCCATATCAAGGTTACACGTTGGACATTATTCTGTAGCCAACACGGAGTTCTCACAGACTTTCAGATTGGGATGCACCATGAGCTGGTCCAGAATAAGGATGATAATTCTGGTGGAGCCATAGGAATGCCTCTCTCAGGTCTCCACTTAAGAAAATATCTTAGGTAGAGAAGATAATTTTATGGTTACCAAAGGGAAAGGGGGGAGGGATAATTGAGAGTATGAGATTAAGAGGCACACACTACCACATATAAAAAAAATAACAAGGATTCACTGTAGATAGCACAGGAAACTATATTTAATATCTGTAATAAACTATAGTGAAAAAGAATTGAGAACAAAGACTATAACTGAATCACTGCTGTACACCTGAAACTAACAAAATACTGTAAATCAACTATGAAAAGTAAGTGAAAGTGTTTGTCTCTCAGTGGTGTCCAACTCTTTGAGACCCCGTGGACTGTAGCTCATCAGGCTCCTCTGTCCATGAGATTTTTCAGGCAAGAATACTGGAGTGGATTGCCAATTCCTCCTCCAAGAGATCTTCCTGACCCAAGGATAGAGCCCAGTCTCCCACATTGCAGGCAGATTCTTTATCATCTGAACTATCTGGGAAGCCCCACCAGTAAATCAACCATACATCAACTTTTAAAAAGCAAGAGAAAGAAAATCTCTTGGGGAGCAGAGATGACTGATGGTCTCCAGAAGTCACTCCTTCAAGTTCACTCCAGTGGTGAACACCCTAAAGCTGCCCATCCTGATCACAAGGAAGCTCTTCTATGGGAAACTCTGTCTCAGCTTTTTCCCATCGCTCTGACTGAGACTGTCTCCACCCTGGCTGTTCTCTATGGTTCTGGGTACCAATACTTCCTCCTCCTTTTCCATTCACAGCTGTCAGGGCTGCATGGCAGTTAGAGGCTCCCACCACCCTCATCTGTCCCCACTCCCTTTCTTTGTTTTCTCCATAGACAACACTCCAAATAAACCTCTTGCACCCTTGCCATTGGCTTCCCAGAAGACCAGTCTGACACAGCCGCTGACATATGAAAGATGAGCAATAGTGATCCACCCATTTTGGGGGTAATAGCTAAAGGACCACAGATAGGTCGGTACTGACAGGGCAGAAGGGAGAAGTAGAAGGGAAGTGAAATAGAAGAGAATACTTGATAACAAAGAAGAACGTGTGTGCTTGGTCATCTCCAATGACCTTGTGGGAGGGAGATTGCTATTTTGAAATCACTCAGTCATCATTGTATTTTTCAACTGTGGTGGGGATGGATAAATATTTGTGTTTTTGTCACTGGTGAGTCATTGCCTGTTCCCTCCCACCATTTATGTCCCTGACCCTGTAACTGTGCTTTTAGTGTGGGATTGACTTAGTAACTTGGGTCAAATGTAAGTAAGAAAATGTTTGTTATTGTAAGTTTTAACATTTATACTCTTTTTATTAATATTGATAGCAAATGAACTAATGATTTAGATATCAAATTTTCCTAATTAAAGGCTACTACTGCCATTTATTCATATGCTATGGGGCATAACCCTAGAGAGGGTTTATAAAGAATACAGTTAGACTTTCTACTTTCACAGAAGAAATCATAGCTTTACAAAAGTGTTTAGCTGAAAAAAGAAATAGCCTATTTAAGAAACTAACTTTATTTTCTTATTCCAAACTATTTTTAATGTTTAACAAGAGAAGACTAATCATAATACATGAAGCCAGTTAAGTGATTTCTAAATGTTTTCTTTAAGTTTTTATCAGATTACTTTTCAAATTTAATTAGGTAGACTTCATTGTGGACTTTCTATTCTGATTTTCTATGTTTCCATGTGTTTCTCTACTAAATAGATACATATTAATATTCAGAGTGAAAAAATATGAACTTATTGGAAAACTAAATGGAGTAATTAATAGTTCTCAACTGCTCTGATTTGATGAGAACAAAGATTACTTTACAATCAAGAAAAACTGTGTAGGTCCATTAAACCTATGGAATATTTGAGCTGACCATATGACCACCTAATTAAAGATGTTTTAAAATCCAAAACAACTTGACAGTAATTATATAGTCAGTCAATTCAGTTGCTCAGTCATGTCCAACTCTTTGCAACCCCATGGACTGCAGCATGCCAGGCTTCCCTGTCCATCACCAACTCCCGGAGCTTGCTCAAACTCATGTCCATCGAGTTGGTGATGCCATCCAACCATCCCATCCTCTGTCATCCCCTTCTCCTCCTGCCTTCAATCTTTCCCAGCATCAGGGTCTTTTCCAGTGAGTCACCTCTTCGCATCAGGTGGCCAAAGTATTGGAGTTTCAGCGTCAGTTCTTCCAGTTAATATTCAGGACTATTTCCTTTAGGATTAACTGGTTTGATCTCTTTGCAGTCCAAGGGACTCAAGAGTCTTCTCCAACACCACAGTTCAAAAGCATCAATTCTTTGGTGCTCAATTTTCTTTATGGTCCAATTCTCACATCCATACATAACTACTTGAAAAACCATAGCTTTGACTAGATGGACTTTTGTTGGCAAAGTAATGTCTCTGCTTTTTAATATGCTGTCTAGGTTGGTCATACTTTTCTTCCAAGGAGCAAGCATGTTTTCATTTCATGGCAGCAGTCACCATCTGCAGTGATTTTGGAGCCCAAGAAAATAAAGTCTCTCACTGTTTCCGTTGTTTCCCCACCTATACACTTGTGTGTAAATATGGAATTTTTAACTAAAAAAGAATTATTTGTTCATCTCATATGATTCTTCCTAAACTGTCACATATAAACTGGTTTCATAACTTGTTTTCATCTCCACATCCTATGAAGTACTTTTGTTTATAATATTCTTTTTGAAGTAAAAGAAAGCCTTGCAGATGAAAGAGATAGCATGAGTTTGTATTTTAATATCATAAAGTAAATAAGTGGAGTTGTTCATTTGATCAGTAGCTGTCACTTTGAAATAATTTTCCACTGAGTCCAAAGTCTTGGAATTCTTTGGATGAGAGCAGTCACTGCTAGCAACCTTTATAAACCACAGGGACAACTGAGTGGTTGATTGCCTTTGGAATATGAAGAAATTCACATTTCAATAGTATGTCAACATTTAACCTTCAAAATCTAATCCACATGGATTATACTGCATTTATAGTTAACATGAAATATTGACTATGTTCCCTATGTTGAATGATATAGTCTTGCAGCTTATTTATTTGATACATAGCACTTTGTGTCTCTAAATCCCATACCCCTATCTTCCTCCCCCACCTTCCCTTTCCCATTGGCGACCCCTAGGTTGTTCTCTGTACCTGTAAATCTGTTTCTGTTTTGCTATATACATGAGTTTGTTTTATTTTTTAGATTCCACATGTAAGTCATGTCATAAGTATTTGTCTTTCTCTCTCTGATTTATTTCACAGAGTATAATATTCTCTAGATTCATCCTCATTGCTGCAAATGGCAGAATTCCATTTTTTTTTAATGAGTGAGTACTACCCCACAAGAACTTTTTTCCTCCAAAATTCTGCTATCGAAATGGCTCAGCTCAAATGAGGAAGCGTCCTTGAACTCATCAGTCTCCCACCATGTTCCCTTAATGCTTTGCACTAGCCTCATGTTTGCTGAGCAGGCCAAGGGATCCTTGAGGAAAGGACTCAATTCCAATTCTTTGAATTATTCCAATACCATTATACTGACCCCAGTAGATAACATAGTACCAGAAGCACTGGGACAAATGTTTCATATCTGTTAAATCTTACATTTTCAAAACTACTTTAGGAGATAATCTTGATCCAATCTCAGTTCTTTTCATTGAGAGGATTTCCTTTTGTTTTAACTGAAGTCATAGTCCTTCTCCACCTGACCATCCTAGATTAAGTTATATAGAGATATAGCAACTGGAGAAGGCAATGGCACCCCACTCCAATACTCTTGCCTGGAAAATCCCATGAAAGGAGGAGCCTGGTAGGCTGCAGTCCATGGGGTTGCTAAGAGTCAGACACGACTGAGCGACTTCACTTTCACTTTTCACTTTCATGCATTACAGAAGGAAATGGCAACCCACTCCAGTGTTCTTGCCTGGAGAATCCCAGGGACGGAGGAGCCTGGTGGGCTGCCGTCTATGGGGTCACACAGAGTCAGACACAACTGAAGTGACTTAGCAGCGGCAGCAGCAGATATAGCAACAGTCTTTCTGAAGGACAGTTTACAGCAACAATTATAACTTTAAATGTATGTAATTAAAATTTTGAACATATATAATTTTTATTCTAAGAATTCCAATTCTAGAAAGTTAGCCTAAAGATATATCATACAGATGGCCAAAGACATCTGCACCTAGATATGGACTACAGCATTGCTTATAGCAGCAAAAACCGGCCACTCTATAAGTGACATGTCAAATAAATATGGCACATCCATCTAAAAAGAGAATATTGTGCTACTCTTTAAACAAACCAGAAAATCTATGTATGGTAACATGTAAGGACTGCCAACATATATCACTAAGGAAAATAATTCAGTTGTACAAGAGTATATTTTTATCTCTTTTCAGTAAAAAATACATACATGGAAATAATCAAGATGAATAAACCATAACTTATAAATCATGATTAGTTCTAAGGTTGACATGTACTATCTTAGATTTAGATGTTGGTATTAAATGGGTTTCTGTAAGCCATATGTATACATTATCTATGATCAGAAACACATTACTAGAGAAACAGATCTTCAGCATTTGTTCTCAATAATGGGAGGAGGCCAAGAGGGGTGCTGTCTCTATGCAGAAAAGAATAAGCAGGGCTTTTAAAAGAAGGGCTGGAAATAGGCAGTAAGGTTCAAGGTCCAGGGAAGGAGAATATATGATGAGAACTGTCCAAAAATGGAGCGAATTGCATTGTTAAGTAGTGAGCTCCCCACCCATCCAACTCTGTAAGTAAGAAGACCTCAGAATGTTCCCTTATACCTTTCTCTCCCTTCTTACTCAAGATTCATTTAACACAGATGCGTCTCCCCATATCTTTCAATATTACTTTTGTCCTGATAATCAACCTCTCTTGCTTGAACTATTAGAATAACTTTCTAACTGGTGTCCCTATATCAAGTGTAGAGATTACAGTACTCATTCTCTCAGTGGTGTCCAACTCTTTGCAACCCCATGAACTGTAGTTCCACCAGGCTCCTCTGTCCATGGGATTTCCCAGGCAAGAATACTGGAGAGGGTTGCCACTTCCTCCTCCAGGGGAGCTTCCCAACCCAGGGATCAAACTTGTGTCTCCTGCATTGGCAGGAGGATGCTTTACCACTGAGCTACCTGGGAATTTCAAGTATAGCAGGCAGAATTTGGGCCATGACCTTTGTCCCCAATGTCATGACTGTGCTGTGCTTCATCGCTCAGTTGTATCCAACTCTGCGACCCCATGGACTGTAGCCACCAGACTCCTCTGTCCTTGGGGATTCAACTTATATTATATGACAAATGGCCTCTGCAGATGTAATGAAGGTTATTAATGAGCTTGGCTTTAAAATAGAGAGAGTATCCTGGATTATCCAAGTGAACTCAACATCATCACATGCACCCTTTCAAGTGGAGCTTCCCACCAGCCCAAGACAGAGGAGGAAATAAGAGAGAGGTAGCAGAAGGGGAAGTTGGAAAGATTGGACTTGACCTGGAGGAATTATGGGCTCAAAGACCAGAGGGGCTTGGAAGTAAGAAAAAGACAAATTCCAACAACCTGTGAGCTTGTGGTGAGAACCTCAGCTGCGCCGATACTTTAATCCTTATCTGGTGAGATCCTGAACAGAGCTCCCATAAGCCTTGCTGGGCCTAACCTCCAACCTACAAAAGATGTGATACTGTTTTAAATGCCTCATTTGTGATCATTTCTTTCAGCGGCCATAGAAAACTAATACACCAACTCTGGCCCATCTCTGGTCAATTTTTCCAAATGCAATGAGACTGATTTCTTTTTTCTCAAAGTACAGATCTGGTCATGACATGCTTATTTACAATCATTATTTGCTCCTCAGAAACCCTGTGAATCCTAATCTGAACCTTAATCCCTCACACAGCATTCAAGACTTGTGTGGTTTCCAGCTCATATGAACCTCTCCAGCCTCATCTTCTATCAGCCCCCAACTCTGAGATTCAGCCATTCACAGACTGAGATGTTCCTTTGCATGCTGGCCTTCACACAAGCTGTTCCCTCTGCCTAGAATGTTTTTATCTCTTATATTCATCTTCTGGCTACTACTATTCATTCTTTGTTTTTTGTTAAGGTTTTCTTCTTTTTGATATTTGAAAATATTTATTTGTTTACCTTTTCGAATACAACTACCACACAATTGCCCTCATCTCACACGCTAGTAAAGCAATGCTCAGAATTCTCCAAGCCAGGCTTCAGCAATACGTGAAGCATGAACTTCCTGATGTTCAAGCTGGTATTAGAAAAGCAGAGGAACCAGAGATCAAATTGCCAACATCCGCTGGATCATGGAAAAAGCAAGAGAGTTCCAGAAAAACGTCTATTTCTGCTTTATTGACTATGTCAAAGCCTTTGACTGTGTGGATCACAATACACTGTGGAAAATTCTGAGAGAGATGGGAATACCAGACCACCTGATCTGCCTCTTGAGAAATATGTATGCAGGTCAGGAAGCAACAGTTAGAACTGGACATGGAACAACAGACTGGTTCCAAATAGGAAAAGGAGTATGTCAAGGCTGTATATTGTCACCCTGCTTATTTAACTTCTATGCAGAGTACATCATGAAAAACACTGGACTGGAAGAAACACAAGCTGGAATCAAGATTGCTGGGAGAAATATCAATAATCTCAGATATGCAGATGACACCACCCTTATGGCAGAAAGTGAGGAGGAGCTAAAAAGCCTCTTGTTGAAAGTGAAAGAGGAGAGTGGAAAAGTTGGCTTGAAGCTCAACATTCAGAAAATGAAGATCATGGCATCCGGTCCCATCACTTCATGGGAAATAGATGGGGAAACAGTAGAAACAGTGTCAGACTTTGTTTTTTTGGGCTCCAAAATCACTGCAGATGGTGACTGCAGCCATGAAATTAAAAGAAGCTTACTCCTTGGAAGAAAAGTTAGGAGCAACCTAGATAGCATATTCAAAAGCAGAGACATTACTTTGTCGACTAAAGTCCGTCTAGTCAAGGCTATGGTTTTTCCAGTAGTCATATATGGATGTGAGAGTTGGACTGTGAAGAAGGCTGAGCAGCAAAGAATTGATGCTTTTGAACTATGGTGTTGGAGAAGACTCTTGAGAGTCTCTTGGACTGCAAGGAGACTCAACCAGTCCATTCTGAAGGAGATCAGCCCTGGGATTTCTTTGGAAGGAATGATGCTAAAGCTGAAACTCCAGTACTTTGGCCACCTCATGCGAAGAGTTGACTCACTGGAAAAGACTCTGATGCTGGGAGGGATTGAGGGCAGGAGGAGAAGGGGACGACAGAGGATGAGATGGCTGGATGGCATCACAGACTCAATGGACGTGAGTCTGAGTGAACTCCGGGAGTTGGTGATGGACAGGGAGGCCTGGCGTGCTGCGATTCATGGGGTCGCAAAGAGTCGGACACGACTGAGCGACTGAACTGAACTGCACTGAATACCTTTTTACTTTGGAATAATTTAAGATTTACAGAAGTTGCAAAAAACAGCATAGTTATTACATTACCTTCCCCTCTAGCGATAATAGCATATTCTTTTTGAATTTCCAAAAAAGAACTACTTAACATATTCTGCTGCTGCTGCTAAGTCGCTTCAGTCGAGTCCGACTCTGTGCGACCCATAGATAGCAGCCCACCAGGTTCCCCGCCCCTGGGATTCTCCAGGCAAGAACACTGGAGTAGGTTGCCATTTCCTTCTCCAGTGCATGAAAATGAAGTCGCTCAGTCGTGTCTGACTCTCAGCAACCCCATGGACTGCAGCCCACCAGGCTCCTCCATCCATGGATTTTCCAGGCAAGAGTACTGGAGTGGGGTGCCATTGCCTTCTCCTCCGTTCCGTTCCGTGGCTCAGTTGTGTCCAACTCTTTGCGACCCCATGAATCACAGCACGCCAGGCCTCCCTGTCCATCTACTTAACATATTTGTTACTTTTAAATACTTTTTATCT
The DNA here is from genome assembly GCA_006408695.1 of Aepyceros melampus. NCBI lineage: Eukaryota > Metazoa > Chordata > Mammalia > Artiodactyla > Bovidae > Aepyceros > Aepyceros melampus. The sequence goes on from SJXQ01013040.1 coordinate 268,192, forward strand.
ATCCAAGTTCACAGCCAATTCAGAAGGTAGTCATATCATAATAGTATTTTTGTGTGTGTGGTTTAATGTTTTATTTTTTAAATTTATTTTAAAATTTTTATTGGAGTATAGTTGCTTTACAAAGTTGTGCTAGCTTCTACTGTACAGCATTCATCCTTTGAATTTAAGTCCACACACCTTCTGCTCAGAGAGGTCTCTCATGACCTCTCTGACTAAACCAAACACAGAAATTACAGGCCTTTGTAGAATTACATATCTATTCTTCCCAGCAATTGTCATAATTACAATGGTTTGTGTGATTATGTGACAATTTGTTGTTGTTGTTCAATTGCTAAGTCATGTCCGACTCTTTGCAACCCCATGGACTGCAGCATGCCTGGCTTCCCTGTCCTTCACTATCTCCTGGATTTTGCTCAAACTCATGTTCATTGACACAGTGATGATATCCAATCATCTCATCTTCTGTTGCCCTCTTCTCTTCCTAACCTCAAACTTTCCCAGGATCAGGGCCTTTTCCAATGAGTCAGTTCTTCACATCAGGTAGCTAAAATTCAGGGTTGATTTCCTTTAGGATTAACTGTTGATCTCTTTGCAGTCCAAGGGACTCTCAAGAGTCTTCTTCAGCACCACAGTTTGAAAGTATCACCACACTGTAAACTCTGTAAGGACAGGGAGTGGTTTGTCTTTCCTTACCATAATCAACAACTCTTAGTAGAGTGTCCAAAGCATAGTCAGTTCTCAAATTATATTTCCCGCCTGAATAACTGAATCAATGAGGAACACTGAATCGATGAACTGGTGTTCTAGGATAGAATAGATGAGAACATAAATACCAGCCACAAGTAGAAGGTTGAATCGTGACCACATATTATCCTACTGGCTCTGAGATTGCACGATGTTTAGTATTTTGTGGCTGTCCCAGAGTGTAACTGCTATTTAATTTTACCTTTCCCAGGGAACCTTGGTTTTTCTAATGAAAATAGCTGTCAAAACATCACTTTATCACCAGTATATGTCCTGACTCACCAAATAAACTTAATAAATATTTAATGGGGAATGACCAAGTAGAAGACACAATATGTGTCCCAAATGATGTAACATGCCCTTGATTATTGATGTGTTCATCTTATTTATTAAATTTCACATTCATAAAATACAGTTTTGCAAATATCCCCTCCCTTAATCCTCACAATAACTTTGTAAAGGCTTAGCTTGTGGGGTTTTTTTTGTTTGTTTGTTTTAAGCTTTTTTCAGTTCAGCACGGATCAAATCAGAGATTCACTGCTCAGAGGTTAATTGACACGTTCAAATTTAGTAAAACCAGAATTCCATCTCAGGTCTTCCTGCTCCATGGTCAGGTTTTAACAGCATAGATTTTCCATTTAGGAACTAAAGCCTTGCATTTTCCTGTGTATTTCATTTCTCTCCGTCCCCACTCACTGGTGCTCAGCACAAGTGCCTCAGAAGTGGTCTGGGCATCCATCGACCACACCTGGTGTAATTTCTATTTACATCTGCCTTTGCACTTCCCAGAAATGAGAAGAGGAACCATGGTGGGCAATCAATAGTGTTTACCAAATGGATTGTCTGCTTTAGCCTCACAATTCACACTCACATGGTAAGCAATTATTCAAGCTTTAAGCTTCTCAGTGAATATAAATTTTTTACACAGGAAGCATTCTCATTATTGATTATTTTGAGGTTGACTTTAGAGCATGCCTCTTCTTAAACAGTTATATCTAGAGGGAAAATACTAGTGTAATTTCTGAGGGATGTGTTTTTTTTTTCTATGAATTTATATCATGATATCATAGATCAATGTGGAGTGGGCCTTACCCAGAATGACTGGAGCTGGAACATAGAAATGAGCTCAAAGATAACTTCTACTTTATTGAAGTGGATAGAAGATTCCAATAATTCTGTTGAATGCACTGGAAAATCAAAAAATAAGTTACAGAAAAACAGTTGTAAATAAGTAATTCTGAAATAAGGGCATAGTTTCACCTCATAATTACTTTTTAAAAGAAATTATTTTTATTTGGATTCTTCTCATATGTTCTATTTGCAGCGAGAAATTAAGATTGGAATTAAGTCAAAGGGTACAAACATCTTCTATATAATTGTATTTCTTTCTGATTGTTACATTAATGCATGTTTCTGTAGAAAATACATAGAAGTGCCCATAGGGAGAGAAAAATTTACTTATAAGGATCATTATTCTATCCTGAGGCAAATATTAACATCTTGACATGTTCACCTCTACAATAATCCTGTTTATTTTTCTTAGTCTAGATGTAGTCTTTTTTTTTTTTTTTTTTACTTAACATTGCTTTTTCACAATCTTTTTTCAGTGTTTTTCATTTGGGTCAATGCTCTTATTAAAACTGCTATTCCTCTGAATTACAATTCAAAAGTTTGCCCAGCTGATGTAACCACTGTTAAAAATTTGGTATGAACATCCCTTACTTGGGCTTCCTAGTTGACACAGTTAGTAAAGAATCTGCCTGTCAGTGCAAGAGACATGGGTTCAGTCCCTGGGTTGGGAAGATGCTCTGGAGAAGGAAATGACAACCACTCCAGTATTCTTGCCTGGAGAATTCCATGGACAGAGAAGTCTGGCAGGCTACAGTCCATGGGATTGCAAAGAGCTGGACACAACTGAGCAGACACTTCTTCCTTACTTATTTTTTTGCTAAACTGTTAATAACATGTACAATATACATATGAATACCATTGCTCCCACTGTTTTATTTTTACAAAAACGGAATTGTACACATAACTAATTTTTTCTTAATATCATCACATTTTTCCAATCTTTTCAAATACATCTATCTCATTCCATCAAATAATTGCATAATATTCCATAGAGTAAAAGTATAATAATTTATGAAACCATTTCCTTTGAAAACTCATGATTTTTTTCCTATTGTAAGAAACAAAGCAATGAAAATCATAGTACATATATTTAAATAATGGCACTTTTAATTTTAGAAAATATTTCTTTGCTAACAATTACAAATTTTACTAACAAGTGTAGTTGGGTTCTTTCCATTGTTTTCCATGATGTTATGACCCATATTCATGTATGGATATGAGAGTTGGACTGTGAAGAAGGCTGAGTGCCGAAGAATTGCTGCTTTTGAACTGTGGTGTTAGAGAAGACTCTTGAGAGTCCCTTGGACTGCAAGGAGATCCAACCAGTCCATTCTGAAGGAGATCAGCCCTGGGTGTTCTTTGGAAGGAATGATGCTAAAGCTGAAACTCCAGTACTTTGGCTACCTCATGCGAACAGTTGACTCTTTAGAAAAGACTCTGATGCTGGGAGGGATTGGGGGCAGGAGGAGAAGGGGACGACAGAGGATGAGATGGCTGGATGGCATCACCGACTCAATGGACGTGAGTCTGAGTGAACTCCGGGAGATGGTGATGGACAGGGAGGCCTGGCGTGCTGTGATTCATGGGGTCACAAAGTCGGACACGACTGAGCAACTGAACTGAACTGATGACCCATATTTGTTCAGTTCATGGCTCTTTTGCCCAAACAGAATGTAGAGCCTATAGAACATATAGAAAGCTTGAGTCAGCTAAATATTTGCCCAATTGAACTGAACAGATGATATTATTGTGGGAGTCCCGAATTTAAAAGTGGTCAAGATATGAGCTGTGCTGTATGTTGTTTAGATAGGACATCATGGGCTTACCCCAGTACATTCAAAACCCCCATCTACATCCAGCTTGGTCATCAATGGGCAGTATGTCTTTGAACTTGGTCTCCTTCCACTTCATCTTTTCTTTATTTATAAATTGGTTAACTGGCATGCATCTCATGTTGCATAGACTTGTTCTACTTTAATATTCATTTTATTCTTATCAGATGTCTGATGACAATGTACTTAACAAGTTCCTTTAGCATTAAAATAATAGTTAAAATAATACATTTGTAATTATGAGCATACTCACTGACATCTCTTTATAGCACATTTCACATGCAGAGGATGAAATGATGATTAAATTAAATTCTTCCCACTCATTGACTGAGCTTTAACATATTCAAAGTCTATGTGAGAGTCATCTCCTTTAGTCCACAGTCACCCTGATAAATAATGGACCATCAGAAGATGATGAGAGAATGATGCGAATGAATCAGTATAAACTCATCAATTTCAGCAGGAAAATCAGAGGGCCCTTGGAGAAGAGTCAACAGTCAACATCTTCTTGAAAGTCAGAAATCAGAGGTACTCAATAATGAATGTCTTTTTTCCTCACTTGAGGTGCAAATAAATTAAGACATAGATAGAGAAGTTAGGGAGATAGAGGCCACAAGGAAGATTCCCTGGAGTAGGGCACGGCACTCCAGTATTCTTGCCTGGGAATCCTATGGACAGAGGAAGGACATCACAGTCAGATATGAACTGGTGGGCTACAGCCCATGGGGTCACAAAGAGTTAGACATGCCTGAAGCAACTTAGCATGCATCAATAAGGGTATTAACAGAGGAAGTGACTTAACACAGCAATGTTGGCCAGAAGGCATTCTGACACAACAGGTTTGCCTTCTCCAGAATTAGAAGCTTCTCTGCCCTGTTGTGTGTGCGGGGGTGGGGGTGGAGGAAGGGGTAGACTGCCAGAGCAGATCTCTCTCATCATACAACCCAGAGAGGAGCACCAAAGAGGGCTCACTTCTCAGCAGCTTCCACCTAAAAGAGAAGAAGAAGAGGTAGGCTATACACTTTCTGTTTCTTCTTCCAGCCTCACCAGTTAGAAAGCCACTGAGCTCTTCTGGCTCCTATTTTTCCTTCACCTTGAGAATCCTGCAAATGGTAAGTGGCTTGTCATGCTGGTTTACCAGTAGGGAGGAACAACTGCTGCTTCTCCTCAAACAAAAGAGCTGAGACAATGGAGGTCATGTCAGTGTCATGGAGTTGGAAAGACTTACAGGAAGGAAATAACAATAATAAGACATCGCATTTATTTATTAGATAAGCAGCAGAAAATCGTGGTTGAATTCATGGACTCCGGAGCCATAGCTTAAAATGAGTGGTGGTGATCTGCTGCTTGCCAGCTGTGTGATCTTGAACAAACTACTTAGTCTGTATGTGCCTCAGTTTCTTCATCTATAAGATGGAAATGCAGTAATTCATATATGAAAATTAAATGAGTTACATATATAAAATGCACAGACCTCACCCAGCACACCAGTACTTTCTCGTTGTTATCTGAGCACTTTCTAGGTTTCAGAGACTGCCAGAAGTTTAAAAACCATTATTTCATTGATCATGTAATTAAATATCAATTAAGAAAACCCATTGCTACATTTTGCAAATGAGAAATCTCGAGACAGTGAGAGTAAAAGCAACTTGTCAATGGGAACTTCCCAGTTGGTTCAGCAGTAAAGAATCCACCTGCTAATGCAGGAGATGTGGGTTCAATCCCTGGGTTAGGAAGATCATCTGGAGAAGGAAATGGCAATCCACTCTAGTATTCTTGCCTGGAGAATCCCATGGACAGAGGAGCCTGGTGGGCCACCGTGTGTGGGGTTGCAAACAGTCAGACACGACTGAGCGACTGAGCATGCACACACATGTCAATGGAGGCCTACAAACCAGGGTAATCTACCCCCAGAGCCCATCCTGCCAACCACTGTGCTGGGGGCTGAATTACTGGTTCTCTCTTTCCCACAAAAAAAGAGAAAACTGCTTTGGGGTCCACACTGCTACAGGCACAACCATGTCTTTTTTCTATAACAGGTCACCTTTTTTTCTAACCAAGCTTCCTTCAGTTCTCCTGTGGCCCCAGGAGGGTGGACCTACAGCAGGCCATGTCATTCCTGAATTAGAAGAGTCTAGATTGGTCTAGACTGTGAATTCTGGAATTTTGGAATGGCTCTAAGTGGGTCTCAAAAGATAACTGTACTAGACTCTCCTGGAATTAAATACTGTTGATGTAATCAAAATCAGGCCAGTCTCTGGGCCTTCTCTTAAACACTCAAGTCCCCAAGTCCTCCATGCCAAAGCTCACGTGGAAAGACATCCCTACTTATCCAGGAGTCTTCTGGAAAGGAAAGACCATGGACTTTTTCTTAATTGCAATGTCCATGCTTAGTCACTCAATTGTGCCCAATTGTTTGTCATCCTTTGGACTGAGAAGGCAAGAGACCCTTCCCAGGCAAGAATGCTGGAGTGGGTTGCCATTTCCTCCTCCAGGGGATCTTCCCAATCCAAGGATCAAACCCATGTCTTCTGGGTCTCCTGCATTGCAGATGGATTCTCCACCCACTGAGCCACCGGTTGCTTAACTGCAAAATTTTTACAAAAATCTCTGCTTTGACTCAAAGAAAGCCTCACAAGTATGTCTAAACTTAAGACTCCAGGAAACAATCCTTTCTGTCCATGTTTGCCATTTTAGATAAAACTCTTAGGGAAATGTGCTAAGAATCAGCCTGTTCATGCAAGTTTATTATCAAACTTGTTAGTACTCAGCATTAGGTTAAATAAATCTTGATGTTTCCTACCACACATTTGAGGGCAATTTAAAGCTCTTAATGGACATGATTGCATGTTGTCAAATGGAATGTTACCGTGATGACTCTTTCTTAACTCCAGTTTCTGTCATTTTCAGAGATTCTGTTTAGTAATAAAGTAAAAGTTTGGTGTACTAGAAAAGCAAGTGATTACTTCTGAAGAGTAACATTAAATCAGATAAATTAAAGCCATATGTCTCTTCTGTTCTCCTTCCTGAAATAAATTGTTAGTTGGTATCCCTCAAAGTCATTAGAAACTCCTCTGGTTTCAAAGTTATTGTTTCAGTTCTGATATAAAATATGAAAAAGACTCAAAGAGTGAGTCTAGCTGCAATTCAATAGAGCTAACTAAATTTTAACCTGCTAGAGAGGCAATACAGTTATTTCTATATACTCAAGATTTTTTTTAAGTGTTTCTGTTTTGTCAATGCTTGAAGTCTATTTCTTTTCCTTTTTAAAAGTCTGTGTCTAAGCTAGATTCTTAACATTTCCTATCAGTATAAGTGACTCACCAACTTAATTTGACAAAATGAGTTTAATTACTAGCATAAACATAAGGCTAAATGAACAATTCAAAAATGAATGACAAGCTCACTATGAATAATAGAATCTGTTTCTGAACTTCAATGGCTATATCCTGCCTATTATCATTCACAGAATTATTGGAACTAAGAAAGACCAGTAGCTCTTAATACTTAAGGAGGGTGTGATAAGCTAAGTCACAAATGAAGCCCAAATGGGGTGGTCTTTTAATTCCACGTCTGGTCCTGACTTACTCTGAGATTTTAGGAAAGAGGCTTATCTCTGGATTATCTTTTCCTATTTGTGAAATAAGGAAAGAAAAAAATATAAAAGTAATATCTGTAGAAACAAGATTGTTAAGTAGGCATGAAATGAAAAAATGAATATTATAATTAATAAGTACTTATTTGTACATCATCATATCAACCATAAAGCATGTCATTGGTACTTAGAATTTTTTATGATAATTCACGAAGCATAGTTTGAAATATGAAGACATAGGAAATGTGGACTTGACTTCCACAAGCACACAATCCAGCTAGGGAGACAGAATGCTCATACTAAAATGTGTTGATTACTTCACTGACCACCAATCAACTTGATCAGATTGCAGTCCACTGGTGTGGACATGGTCACACTGCTATAATTGCTCTCTTCCTCATCTTCAGATGCTGATGTCATTTCTGCTCGATGATAATCAACACTATAAATAAGACAACATAAAAATATCGTGTGTATTTTAATTACACAGGGTAATTCTGTGTTCTGATGCCAATTTCCTGACACCAACTGGGAGTCCTACAATTTAATTAAATTCTAATAATAACTGCAGTTAGCATCAGATACTATAAGCTAAAGTGCAAAGTCCCTAACAGATTTCTCTTACATCAGATGCCAGCTGCAAGTGGGGTCTCCAAGCTACCTATACTCTGTCTGACTTGGCTACAAATTCAGAAGTTCCTACGATGCTCTTCAGATTCAATAATTGGCTAGAATGACTCAGAGAACTTAGGACAAGGATTATCAGTTTAGGATCACCTTTTTAAGGTTCTGAGACTATTCTCATTGTATTTTGGTTAAAACTACAAATAACTGTAAAGTAGGACAGAACAACCAGCGTAAGGTATTCAATACAGTAATGTATAGGAACGTCTGCCCATGTGAAGTCAGGTGCATGACCCTCTGAGTCATTGATATATGTATCAACCAGGAAGTTCCTCAAACCTTGCTGCCTTGAGCTTTTCTTTCTTTTTTTTTAATTGAGATTTCATTGCACAAACATGCCTGATTAAATCATTGGCCATTTTATTGAGCTCAGTCTCCACTTCTTCCTCCCCTCGCCAGGGTCAGGGAGTGGAGTTAAAAGTTCCAACTTCTAAGCACATGGTTGTTTTTTCTCCATATCTTACCACCAGAAACTCAAACATGGCCCAAAGAGGTTCATTATGTATATCATAAGGCATTCTTATCACTCAAGAAAGTCCAAGGATTTTTGAAGTTCTGTGCTAGGAACCAGGGAGAATTTGGAATTAGTGCCATGTGGATGATATAAACAGTAGATATGACAGATACCCACAGGAGTAGAGATATCTTCAGCAAGGGAGCCAGGATGAGCAAGGTCAACTACATGGACATGCAGAGACATGTATTAGGCCTTCAAGTTTGGCTAGTATTTGAAAGACAAGAGGTTGGAAAGGAGAACTTGAGTAAACCACAACGGTAAAAAAATAAAGTATATATTTTTTAAAAAACTCAAAACACATGTGAAGGTTAAACGTTGTGCTGGTAAATAACCAATGGGTCACTGAAGGAATCAAGGAAGAAATTTTTAAAAAATACATGGAGTCAAATGAATTTGGAAACACAATGACTCAAAACCCATAGTAAACAGCAAAAGCAATTCTATAAGGGAAAAGAGAAAGTGAAAGTCACTTGGTCAGATCTGACTCTTTGTGACCCTAAGGATTATGCCGTCCATAGAACTCTCCAGGCAGAAGACTAGAGTGGGTAGCCTTTCCCTTCTCCAGGAGATCTTCCCAACACAGGGACCGAACCCAGGTCTCCCGCATTGTGGGCAGATTCTTTATCAGCTGAGCCACAAAGGAAGCCCAAGAATACTGGAGTGAGTAGCCTATCCCTTCTCCAGCACATCTTACTGACCCAGGAATCAAACTGGGGTCTCCTGCATTGCAGGTGGATTCTTTACCAGCTGAGCTATCAGTTTATAGCCAAAAAAGCTACCTCAGGAAAGAAGAAAAATCTCAAAAACAACCTAAGCTTACACCTAAAGGAACTAGAAAAAGAAGACCCTACAAAACTCAAATTTAGTATAAAGCAAAGAAATCATAAAGATCAGAGCAGAAAAAATGAAATAAAGATTTTAAAAAGTAGTGCAAAAGATCAGTAAAATTAAGAACTAGTTCTTTAAAAAAAAAAAATTGGTAAAACTTTAGCTAGGTTCACCAAGGAAAAACAAAAGAGAAAGCTCATATAAGTAAAATCAGAAATGAAGAAGTTAAACCCCAAACCACAGAAATACAAAGGATCATAAGAGATTATTATAAAATGAGCAACTTAGAAGAATGGATAAATTCTTAAAAATGTACAATCACCCAAGTTTGAATCAGAAAACTAGAAAATATAAACAGATTAAATTGAGTCAACAATTTTTTAAAAAGTCCTAAAAAACAAAAGTCCAGAACCAGACAGCTTCAAAGGTGAATTCAACCAAACATTTAAGGAACTAATACCACCCCTCTCAAATCCCAAAAAACTGCAGAGGAAAGAACATTTTTGAACTTATTCTATGAAGTCAGTATCATCCTGGTGCCAAAGTCAGTCAAAAATACCACAAAGAAAAAAGGAAAATTACAAGACAGTATCACTGATGAACATAGAGGCAAAAATCCTTAACAAGATATTAACAAACAAAATTTAAGAATACATTAAAAGAATCATACACCATGATTAAGTGGGATTTATTCCAGGGATACAAGGAGGGTTCAATTCCTGCAATTACTCAGTGTGGTATACCCATTAATAAATTGAAGAAAAAAAATCATATGGTCATCTCAATAGATGCAGAAAAAGAGTCTGCCAAAATTCAACATTCATTTATGATAAAAACTTCTAACAAAGTGAGTGCCGAGAGATTATACCTCAACATCATAAAGGCCAAATGTGACAAACCTAGTCAACATTAAACTCAATGGTGGAAAGCTGAAACCATTTCTCCTAAGACTAGGAAACAAAACAAATGTGCCCACTGTTGCCACTTTTATTCAATGACAAGTAGATAAGAAAAAATAAAATAAAAAGAGTCCAAATTGGAAAGGAACAAGTGAAACCATCATTGTTTTCAGACTACGGTAAAGAAAGTCCTAAAGATACCATCAGAAAACTATTGCAAGATACAAAAGTAATATACAGAAATCTGTTGCATTTCTATACACTAACAGCTAACTGTACTCAGAGATTATAAGACATTGATGAAAGAAGTTGAAGACAAGAAAACAAATGGAAAGATGCTCGTGGATTGGAAGAATTAATAGTTAAAACTATCATACTCCCTAAGGCAATCCATAGATTCAAAGAAATCCTTATTTTAAAACTAGTGGCATTTCTCAGAACTAGAACAAATAATTCTAAAATCTGTGTGTGTGCTTAGTCGCTCAGTCATGTCCAACTCTCTGCGACCCTGTGGACTGCCAGGCTCCTCTATCTATGGGGATTCTCCAGGCAAGAATACTGGAGTGGGTTGCCATGCCCTCCTCCAGGAGATCTTCCCAACCTAGTGATCAAACCCAGGTATCCCACATTGCAGGCAAATTCTCCACCTTCTGAGCCACCAGAGCAGCCCCTAAAATTTGTGGAAACTCAAGATTTCAAATAGCCAAAGTGATCTTGAGAAAGAAGAGCAAAGTTGGAGGCATCAAGCCCCCTGATTTCAAATTATACTACAAAGTTACAGTAGTCAAAACAATATGATACTGGCACAAAAACAGATATATAGCTCAATGGAACAGAATAGAGAGCCAGAAATGAAGTTACACTCTATGGATGATTAATCTATGACAAAGGAGGTAAGGACTTACAATGGGGCAGAGACTGCATTTTCAACAACGATACTGGGAAAATTGGGCAGCTACATGCAAAAGAATGAAACCAGGCCACTGTTCCACACCATGTACAAAAATAAACTCAAAATGGAGTAAAGATTTAAATGTAAGACTTGAACCCCAAAAATACCTAGGAAAAAAATATAGCCAGTACATTATCAACGTGGGTCTTAGCAATATTTTGGGGGGATATGCTTCCTCAGGCAAGGAAAACAAAAGCAAAAATAAACAAATGGGACTACATCAAACTAAAAAATTTTTTGCACAGCAAATGAAACTCTTAATAAAATGAAAAGACAGCCTAATGAAAGGGAGAGATATTTGCAAGTGATATATCTGATAGGGGATTAATATCCAAAATATACAAAGAACTCATAAAAATAAACATCAAGAAACACACAAAAAAACAGATTAAAAAATGAGCAGAGGGCCTGAATAGACAATTATTAACATGACAACAAATAAAAAGTGTTTACAAGGATGTAGGGAAAAAGGAACTCCTGTGCAACATTTGTGGGAATGCAAATTGATATGACCACTGTGAAAAACAATATGGAGTTTCCTGAAAAAGTTTTAAATAGAACTATCATATGATCCAGCAATTTCACTCTGAGTGTTTTTCCAAAAAGATTAAAAACATTAATTCAAAAAATATATGCACCTCTTTGTTCATTGCAGCATTGTTTACAATTAGTCATGATAAGAAAGCAATCTAACTGTCTACTCATCAGTTCAGTTCAGTTGCTCAGTCGTGTCCCACTCTTTGCGACCCCATGAATCGCAGCACGCCAGGCCTCCCTGTGGATCACCAACTCCCAGAGTTTACTCAAACTCATGTCCATTGAGTTGGTGATGCCATCTAGCCATCTCATCCTCTGTCGTCCCCTTCTCCTCCTGACCCCAATCCCTCCCAGCATCAGAGTATTTTCCAATGAGTCAATCTTTGCATGAGGTGGCCGAAGTATTGGAGTTTCAGCTTCAGCATCAGTCCTTCCAATGAACACCCAGGACTGATCTCCTTTAGGATGGATAGATGAGTGGAAAAGAAGGAAAAGAAACAAAATATTAGCCATAGAGAAAAACGAATCTTGCCATTTGTAACAACATGAATGGACTTGGAGAGTATTATGCTAAGTGAAATAAATCACACAGAGAAAGACAAATACCATATGATTTCACTTATATGGGAATCTAAAAAACAAATGAATAAACATAACAACAGAAACAAACTCATAGATACAGAGGACAAACAGGTAGTTGCCAGAGGAGTGAGGGTGGAGGGATGAATGAAATAGGTGAGGGAGATTAGGAGGTATAAACATTCAGTTACAAAATAAATGGTTTCATGGGGATGAACTGTGCAGCACCGGGAGCATAGTCCATCGTATTGTAACAACTTTGTATGGTGATGTGGGAACTAGACATATCCTGGTGATTATTTTGTCATGTATAGAAATATTGAATCACTATGTTGTACACCTGGAATTAACATAGTGTTCTAGGTCAATTATATTACAAGTTTTTAAAAGAAGGGAAGCAAATAGTTAAAATGGGAAAATTTTATCCACATAAAAGTCAAATTGAATATAATTGAATAATGCAAGAAATCAAAAAAACTAAACAGGGAAACACACTAAAGCAAAAAAGCTCAAAGGATGTGAAGCACTGAAGAAGAGCAAACCAGTTTGACCAAAGCAGAGGAATCCGGGTGGGGTAAAATAAAAGATAAAGTAGGGTTTAATCACCGCTGTATACCCAAGGCTCTTTTTATCAAGACGCCCAATCATGTATTTTCAGAACAAAATTCTAATTGCTAATATAGACAAAGCAATCCACTATCAAATTGCCTATAATTGGTTTTTAAAATCTAATAATCTAGCATTTTCTGGGCAAAAGAAATCACTTTAGAATGGCATTATAGTTGGTTGGATACTGAACATTCCTTGAATAAGTGATTTGGACAAGTTTGTCAAAGGAATATAAATAATATTTAAAATTGCTGTTACTGGCTCTACAAACCAAAATCATGTCTCTTGGGCTCAGCTGTCCATTGTATATATAAACAACACAGCCTGTGCACTTTGTTTCTTTTCTAGCCAAGAGAAATTAGGCTCCCATGGCTTCAGACAGCTGTCATGTATTTCTCGGACGGCTGCCACATGAGCGGCAGGCTCTGCAGATCACTACCAACACCAACATCTGGCTCTGCCTTCTTTCTTTCAAGCAGAGCTTAATTTTCTTCTGTTTCCAGAAACAGGAAATGCCATGTGCACTTCAGTGGAATTTGGGATTAAATATTTCTGAAACCAACTGCTGTTTTTACAAGATGTCTTGGAGTGATGGTTTATTTTATGGCTTTTGCCTCTGGGAATTCTTCTGTGTGAATTTCTGTGACATCTCCAAGGTCTACTTTTCTATCAGGCTACATGTTTGTGCTTTTTTCCATCCCTCAAGGAATACGGTTGGATTCCACTAACAGGGTGACCACCAACCGTACAAGTAACATCTCAAATTCTAAGAGCTTCAGTCGCTTGTTCCAAATACTAGGTTTGGCTACCAAGTATGTGGAAACTGTGAGGGGCTCTCATTCTCCCTAGTCTTTCCTAGCAGCCCACTCTAGAAAATGTTTTCCTCTTTGGGCATAAGGAAGGGAAGAGAGTTTAGCAGAAACTAAATGCTCCTTCTTCATGAGGGAGAAGGAACACGTAAATAGCTGACTCTTTCCGAGAATAATAACAGCCACCTTTAACATTCTCATTTTGCAGATAAGTAAGCTTAGGCAGACTGAGGAAGAAATTCAAGTAAACAGCACATGTCCTTCCAGTCCTAAATGGACTTCTGACTGAAAAGAAAAAGCCACAGTATACTGAATTTCCCCTCCTTGTCATCTTGTGTCCCTTCGTAGCAAGATATGGCTGCATGCCAGGGACGATGCAAGACTGAGAGCAGGAAAGTCTATTTGCTGAAAAAACATTGAAGGGGTGGAATGGATAAAGAAATGACAGCCATGCTTCAGCCCCTGAAAGCTCTTCATACCTTTCTGACTTTGGAGAGCAACCAATTAGCTCCTCCTGGAAGTAAAACTCTCGACAGCTTTATACATCTTCTTTCCTCAATCTTGAATTTTTGTTTGTTGGCTGATAATGAAACACACGATTTTCTCTGGTGCTTACTTCCAACTGGAGTGTGTGAGAATTACATTCTATGGAAGTGATGAAGTGAATGAGTAAAAAGTGAACAAAGGAATCTCTGTCAACATTATGAGTAACACATTCTCACATTACTTTTAAAGCTGCAAACCTTAAACAGTGACATCAAGATAGAAATTTAAGGACTATGTAAGGTTAGGATGACAAAAGGTGATGGGAACATCCATTCTTTAATCTGTAATATAAAGACATCTCCTTAAGGCACTCTCTGCTCTCACTTTTGTAAGTACTGTCTCTTTTCCCACTGTAATTTCTTTCTCCCAGTAGAAAGATCTGGAAGTGTCAAGTCCTAAGCCCTGCCTTTTCCTTTGCAGTACGTGTGAGGCCACAGAGTAACATTAGCAGGCTTTGTCTTGATCTCCCCTGAAAGCCTTTTCTACAAGGTTTCCCTATTCTCAGAGGAGCCCTAAAGTCACTCCTAAGTCTTCTGTCAAAAAGGGAAAGCACTCTCTGATGAACCACCGTTAATCACTGCTTACATTAAAATGATAAAACAGGCATTAGGAGACATCTAGCTACAGATTTTGACTCTAGGAGGAAAAAAAAGTTAGTTCTAATATCTGGCATTCATTAGGAACTTACTATGGGCTTTCCAGGTGGCTCAGTGGTGACAAATCTGCCTGCCAATGATAGAGATGCAGGTTCAATCCCTGGGTAGGGAAGATCCCCTAGAGTAGGAAATGGCAACTCACTTTAGTGTGCTTGTCTGGAAAATTTCATGAACAGAGCAGCAGGGCGGGCTACAGTGCATGGAATCACAAAGAATCAGACATGACTGAGCACACAAGCATGTGCTTAAACTATTGTTACTCCATGTTAGGTAATCCAAGATGGTAGTCATGTGATTGCAGCTGACAGATGGGGATACACGAGGCCAGGGCCAGCCAACTATGTGTGTTTCTAACTGTGCCCTTGGCCTCTCCACTGGCCACCTTCTCCTTCTATTAGTGGGTAACATGTCTGGGAGACAGGGGTAGGTAATTCTTAGACATTAAAATTGAATGTACATTTCTGTAACAGTTCTTTAAAGTATTTCTCCATTTGTAAGGGATTTATAATCTATTTAGTAGTCTCTGATCATTCTTTCCTATAGGTTAAGACAAATGTGAGGCCCTTTACACTTTTAGCAGATACAAGCGCTAAGCTGCAGGTCCAGTTTCAACTGCTATTTCTCTTCTTGGTCGCAGGCCAATACTTACCCCAAGTTTATCTCAGAGGCTACTGTAAACAATCTTTATCAGTCTCTGCTTCTCAGCCACCAAGACCATAGGCAGTCTTCCTCTTTGGCCCCTAAATTCCATTCTCCTCTGCCCCAGACCCCACCTTCACCCAGCACCTATTTCCTTTCAGGCTCGGAGATGCAATTGAACACTGTATTAATTTATTAAAAAAAAAAATATTTTGGAGCTAGCCTGAAAATCAGGCTGCTCTAAGTTCTAAAGAAATTATTTAGCACAAACAATTGAGAAGTTAGCATTTGAAATTCAGGCACTTCTTAATCTTCCTGTGTCAGGGAAAGAGGAATTGAGCTTTTCAATAGTTTCCAAAAGTTGCTCAGTATATATAAAAAAAAAAAACAGAATGTTCACCTAACTATCCCCAGTCTCACCTCCTCCCACCCCCATAACCCACTAGGGATTCAGTTATGATTTCTAGGGAATTTACTAGCAGCTGCATGTGTTCAAATAAGGCAAACTTGGTAATAAGCCATGTCCAGAAATCAAGCACAACTTGTATTAACCTTTATGGCAACCTCATTCTTTCCAAGTGAAATGTAATTCTATGTTCCCATTTTTGTCTCAGCTTTGCCATTCACCTGACTGCCCACAGTTCTCTGAGCTGGACTGTAACTATGAAGCAGGCAGAAGGCAGAAGATTTTCATGTCAAAGAATCTCTTTGAGCGAAATGGATAAAGAAATGTAATTAACAAATACAAAAAATTGGGGGGCCAGAACCTCTCAGTGCAATGATCAACCTGTGATTCTTAGCAGAAAGAATTGAATAAGAATCTATTCTAGGTACAGTTTCTTGAATGTTCAATAGAGTTGCTAGCATCTGTATAATTGAAATCCTTACCATTGGGACTTTTAGAGGCATTGAATGAAGAAATTCTCAGCCAAAGAGCAAGCTTTGCTGATCCATAAGGAAATCAATCCTGGGGGGGGGGGGGGGAGGGGGCGAAAAAAAAA
>SJXQ01013040.1:284913-385110 GCA_006408695.1 Aepyceros melampus
GGGGAACAAAAAACATTGCTGCTATTCTTGCCAGACAACAACAGAAGCTAATGAGAAACAAGTTCTAAATCATACACAATCAATATTAAGACACAGTCAATATTAGAGCAATGTTATATATTTCATGTGTTTAATGCCAGTGATAGTGGCTCAAAATACAATGTCAGTGGGTCAAACTAATTAACTTTTTATAAAATTAAATCCTGGTTCTCAAAAAGTCAATATTCAAATGAATCCATACACTCTGCAGATAGATATTTTGACTGGAGTTTCTAACACTTCAGAAAACAGGATCACAAGTTGGGACACCTCTCCTAAAAATCCCAACATGACTATTATATTGACTTTTTAATAATTTTTTTTCTTTAAAATATTTTCTTATTAAAAACTGAACTAACAGAGTTCCACAATCAACTCCCTAATTTACAGAGAATTCTCTTTTAATTAGGGTGTTCATTTATTAGTTTTTTTCATAATCATAGAGAGAAGTAGCTCTAATTGAAGTAAAGATGTTACATTGTCTTTACATTGGGAGTAAAATGGACTGGAATGGGTGAATTTAACTCAGATGACCATTAGATCTACTACTGTGGGCAAGAATCCCTTAGAAGAAATGGAGTAGCCATCATAGTCAACAAGAGTCCAAAATGCAGTACTTGGATGCAATCTCAAAAACAACAGAATGATCTCTGTTCATTTCCAAGGCAAACCATTCAATATCACAGTAATACAAGTCTATGTTCCTACCAGTAATGCTGAAGATGCTGAACGGTTCTATGAAGACCTACAAGACCTTCTAGAACTAACACTCAAAAAAGATGTCCTTTTCATTATAGGGAACTGGAATGCAAAAGTAGGAGGACAGTGTGGAGGGGGGAGGAGAGAGGGGGGTTCGGGATTGGGAACATTTGTACACCCGTGGCAGATTCATGTTGATGTGTGGCAAAACCAATACAAAAAATAAATAAATAAATACATATCTGAAATGTAACATGTAAATTTAAATTGTAAAATGTTAATTTATGCATATTGACATTGTAACATGACTGCCATTGTAGTGATAGTTAATACCTCTATCACCTTAGTATCCTTTTTTTTTGGAAGTTGGAATAAATTCTCTAACAATTTTGAAAAAAAAAAAAGTAGGAAGTCAAGAGATAGCTGGAGTAACAGGCAAATTTGGCCTTGGACTACAAAACAAAGCAGGTCAAAGGCTAACAGAGTTTTGGCAAGAGAACACACTGGTCATAGCAAACACGCTCTTCTGACAACACAAGAGAAGACTCTACACATGGATATCACCAGATAGTCAATACCAAATACAGATTAATTAATTTGCAGCCAAAGATGGAGAAGCTCTACACAGTCAGCAAAAATAAGACTGGGAGCTGACTATGGCTCAGATCATGAACTCCTTATTGCCAAAATCAGACCTAAGTTGAAAAAGTAGGGAAGACCACTAGACCATTCAGGTATGACCTAAATCAAATCCCTTACGACTATACAGTGGAAGTGAGAAATAGATTCAAGGGATTAGATCTGATAGAGTGCCTGAAGAACTATGGACAAAAGGTCGTGACATTGTATAGGAGGCAGTGATCAAGACCATCCCCAAGAAAAAGAAATGCAAAAAGGCAAAATGGTTGTCTGGGAAGGCCTTACAAATAGCTGAGAAAAGACAGGAGGAGAAAGGCAAAGGAGAAAAGGAAAACTATATCCATTTAAATGCAGCGTTCCAAAGAAAGCAGGAGAGATAAGAAAGGCTTCCTCAGTGATCAATGCAAAGAAAGAGAGGAAAACAATAGAATGGGAAAGACTAGAGATCTCTTCAATAAAATTAGAGACACCAAGGGAACATTTCATGCAAAGATGGGTACAATAAAGGACAGAAAAGGTACAGACCTAACAGAAGCAGAAGATATTAACAAGAGGTGGCAAGAATACACAGAACTATACAAAAAACATCTTCATAACCAAGATAACCATGATGGTGTGATCACTCACCTACAGCCAGACATCCTGGAACGCAAAGTCAAGTGGGCCTAGGAAGCATCACTATGAATAAAGCTAGTGCAGGTGATGGTATTCCACTTGAGCTATTTCAAAGTGGAAATAGCTCTGTGAAAGGGCCGCACTCAATATGCCAGCAAATTTTAAAAACTCAGCAGTGGCCACAGGACTGGAAGAGGTCAGTTTTCATTCCAATCCCAAAGAAAGGCAATGCCAAAGAATGTTCAAACTATTGCACAATTGCACTCATCTCACATGCTAGCAAAGTAATGTTCAAAGTTCTTCAAGCCAGGTTTCAACAGTATGTGAACCATGAACTTCCAGATGTTCAAGTTCGATTTAGAAAAGGCAGAGGAGTCAGAGATCAAATTGCCAACATCTGTTGGATCATGGAAAAAGCAATAGAGTTCCAGAAAAACATCTATTTCTGCTTTATTGACTATGCCAAAGCCTTTGACTTTGTGGATCACCATAAAACTGTGGAAAATTCATAAAAAGATGGGAATACCAGACCACCTGACCTGCCTCTTAAGAAATCTGTATGCAGGTTAAGAAGCAATAGTTAGAACTCGACACGGAACAAGACTGGTTTCAAATCGGGAAAGGAGTATGTCAAGGCTGTATATTGTCACCCTGCTTATTTAACTTTTATGCAAAGTACATCATGAGAAATGCTGGGCTGGAAGAAGCACAAGCTGGAATCAAGATTGCTGGGAGAAATATCAATAACAGCAGATATGCAGATGATACCATCTCTACGGCAGAAAGTGAAGAAGGACTAAAGAGCCTCTTGATGAAAGTGAAAGCGGAAAGTGAAAAAGTTGGCTTAAAATTCAACATTCAGAAAACTGATATCATGGCATCTGGTCTCATCACTTCATGGCAAATAGATGGGGAACAGTGGAAACAGTGTCAGACTTTATTTTGGGGGGCTCCAAAATCACTGCAGATGGTGACTGCAGCCATGAAATTAAGACACTTCCTCCTTGGAAGAAAAGCTATGACCAACCTCGACAGCATATTAAAAAGCAGAGACATTACTTTACGAACAAAGTTTCATCCAGTCAAAGCTAAGATTTTTCCAGTAGTCATGTATGGATGTGAGAGCTGGACTATAAAGAAAGCTGAGCACCAAAGAATTGATGCTTTTAAACTGTAGTGTTAAAGAAGACTCTTGAGAGTCCTTTGGGCTGCAGAGACACATCCCGTCCTTCCTAAAGGAAATCAGTCCTGAATATTCATTGGAAGGACTGATGCTGAAGCTGAAACTCCACCTGATGCAAAGAACAGACTCATTGGAAAAGACCCTGATGCTGGGAAAGATTGAAGGCCAGAGGAAAAGGGGACAAAAGAGGATGAGATGGTAGGATGGCATCACCGACTTGAGGACATGAGTTTGAGCAAACTCCAGGAGTTGGTGAAGGACAGAGAAGCCTGGCGTGATGTAGTCCATGGGGTCACAATTGGTCAAACATGACTGAGCGACTGAACTGAACTGAATGGAAAGACAAGGGTGGATCAGACGTAGTTTACAATACAGCATTCTGAAGCAAACTTCTGGATTGGTAGACTGTGTATAAATATCCCACCCTCTGTCCACGGAATTCTCCAGGCAAGAATACTGGAGTTGGTTGTCATTCCTTTCTCCAGGGAAACTTCCTGACCCAGGGATCCAACCATGGTCTCTCACTTTGCAGGCAGATTCTTTACCATCTGAGCCACCAGGGGAGCCCAAATATCACGCACTTTCTTCCAAAACTTTACTCTACATTGGAAATATAGTCCTGAACACTTACTACAAGAATTGTTCCTGACACTTCTGGTTCTATATCAAGGAGTGACTCTGGAATATCTTTGGGTTCTGATTTACTGATGGAAAAATCAGTAAAAATTTGGAAATGAAAAATAATATTCAGGAGGTCATTTGGTGACAGGAGAACAGAGAAGAAGGACCGAGGCCTGAGACTGGCTCTTGCCTGGATTTTGTCTAAATCACTTAGCTTTTTAGTGAAGTTGCTCAGTCATGTTTGACTCTTTGCAACGCCATGAACTATAGCCTTCCAGGCTCCTCCATCCATGGGATTTTCCAAGCAAGAATACTGGAGTAGTTTGCCATTTCCTTCTCCAGGAGATCTTCCCAACCCAGGGTTAGCCCTGGATAAAACAAGGATGGTGATCATACTTGTCACCAGAAAACGTGAGTGTTGCTTTTTGAAGCTCTCAGTGAAGCCTGCACCATGCAACTGTTCTAAAACTGAGATGATCTTGAGTGAGTGTGTTAGTCACTCAATCATGTCCAACTCTTTCAATCCCATGGACTATAGGCCACCATGCTCCTCTGTCCATGGGATTCTCCAGGCAAGAATACTTGAATGGGTTGTCATTTCCTTCTCCAGGGCATCTTCCTGACCCAGGAACCAAACCAGGGTCTCCTGCACTGCAGACAGATTCTTTACTATTTAAGCCACTGGGGAACTCAAAGTCAGTTGGGGGTGGCTGGGAGGTATGGAGGCTCAAGGGGGAGGTGATATTCTTTTCAAGTCCATGGACTGTAGCTCGCCAGGCTCCTCTGTCCATGAAATTCTCCAGCTAAGACTACTGGAGTGGGTTGCCATGCCCTTCTCCAGAGGATCTTTCTGAACCAAGAATTGAACCCAGCTCTCTGGCATTGCACATGGATTCTTCACCATCTGAGCCACCAGAGAAGCCCTTTGGGATGCTGTTAGGACAACATTTTGCATCCCAAATTGTGCAGCTGCAAAACTGGGGTGAAAATGCAAAATGGATTTCTTCTCTCCAAAAATGAAAGATTTGCTAACTCAGAACTTAGGCACAACCTTAATCAGATGTGAAAAATAAACAGAAACCTTTTTCCTTGTAAGAGCTTACTCGTTTTTCTTAGAGTTATAGAAGCTGCATCTAACACACAGATCTGTAGTCTCATTCAAGTTCCATTGTGTGAGCAAGGCAATTTTTTAAAATTAGTAAAATGAGCATGAATTTTTTTAATATTCAATTTACAAGACATTGTGAGATTTCAGTGAGGTAATGTACATGACTTGTCATACATTCAAATGTTCTGAATCACTGAGTTTCACCTGATGGTACCGACCAGGAGACCAAGTCTGGTCCTCGGTCCAGGAGACCAAGTCTTCTCCAAGTCACGTTTCCAGGACCTAGGTTGAGTCCAACGTTTGTTTCTTCCCATGCATCCTTCCCTCTATGTGCACTATGAAACAGGCCATCTAACATTTCTTACTCCATCACTTTGCTCTCTACACCCACACCTCCCCTCCTAATCAAACTTCTTCCCAGGCCACATTTAAGCCTCCTTTAATGATATGTGTAGAAAAGGCAGAGGTACCAGAGATCAACTTGCCAACATCCGCTGGATCATCTAAAAAGCAACAGAATTCCAGAAAAACATCTATTTCTGCTTTATTGACTATGCCAAAGCCTTTGACTGTGTGGATCAAAATCAATTGTGGAAAATTCTGAAAGAGATGGGAATACCAGACCACCTAACCTGCCTCTTGAGAAACCTATATGCAGTTAGGGAAGCAGCAGTTAGAACTGGACATGGAACAACAGACTGGTTCCAAATAGGAAAAGGAGTATGTCAAGGTTGCCAAAGCCTTTGACTGTGTGGATCACAATCAACTGTGGAAAATTCTGAAAGAGATGGGAATACCAGACCACCTGACCTACCTCTTGAGAAACCCATATGCAGGTCAGGAAGCAGCAGTTAGAACTGGACATGGAACAACAGACTGGTTCCAAATAGGAAAAGGAGTATGTCAAGGCTGTATATTGTCACCCTGCTTATTTAACTTCTATGCAGAGTACATCATGAGAAACGCTGGACTGGAAGAAACACAAGCTGGAATCAAGATTGTTGGGGGAAATCTCAATAACCTCAGATATGCAGATGACACCACCCATATGGCAGAAAGTGAAGAGGAACTAAAAAGCCTCTTGATGAAAGTGAAAGAGGAGAGTGAAGAAGTTGGCTTAAAGCTCAACATTCAGAAAACGAAGATCATGGATCTGGTCCCATCACTTCATGGCAGATAGATGGGGAAACAGTGGAAACAGTGTCAGACTTTGTATTTTGGGGCTCCTAAATCACTGCAGATGGTGACTGCAGCCATGAAATTAAAAGACACTTACTCCTTGGAAGGAAAGTTATGACCAACCTAGATAGCGTATTCAAAAGCAGAGACATCACTTTGCAAACAAAGGTCTGTCTAGTCAAGGCTATGATTTTTCCAGTGGTCATGTATGGAAATGAGAGTTGGACTAAGAAGAAAGCTGAACGCTGAAGAATTGAGGCTTTTGAACTGTGGTGTTGGAGAAGCCTCTTGAGAGTCCCTTGGACTGCACGGAGATCCAACCAGTCCATTTTAAAGGAAATCAATCCTGGGTCTTCATTGGAAGGACTGATGCTAAAACTGAAACTCCAGTACTTTGGCCACCTCATGTGAAGAGTTGACTCATTAGAAAAGATTCTGATGCTGGGAGGGATTGGGGGCAGGAGGAGAAGGGGACGACAGAGGATGAGATGACTGGATGGCATCATCAACTCAATGGACATGAGTTTGAGTGAACTCTGGGAGTTGATGATGGACAGGGAGGCCTGGCGTGCTGCGATTCATGGGGTCACAAAGAGTCAGACATGACTGAGCGACTGAACTGAACTGATTATTATGTGAACAATTCCTTAAAATCTTCCCTCTCTAGCTCTCTCTCTTTTCCTTCATCGGTTCTATTTTTGGAAGAACTCTGGGTAATACAAATGGCAGTCACTCCTCCTACTTCCCTATAGAAGTGACACCTCAGCCCAACACACTGTCATTCCTTTTAACTCAAAATTTTATTGCTCTTTTCTGTCATTAGATCCAAACTGCAATTTGTAGAAGTTGATTTTTAGTGGTAAATTATGAGATTTCTGCCATTTCCTTGGACAAATCTCAACTCCTAACATCCCTGGACCCACCTCCCATGCCTTCTCTTTCATGAAGACCTCCCCAAGACCCTTCCCATCACACTCTCCAGGCTGCATTAGGGTCCTTCTTCTATGTTTTTACAGTGACCTCTGCACACATTTCTTCTTCAGTGTATTTAGCATGGTGCACTGAAATTTTTAAAATATATATTTCTCCCACTATTATAAGATCTGTGAGGTTTGGATCAGATTTTATTTCTTTTGGTATCCTTGCTAAGTCACTTCAGTCGTGTCCGACTCTGTGCAACCCCATAGATGGCAGCCCACCAGACTCCGCCATCCCTGGGATTCTCCAGGCAAGAACAGTGGAGTGGGTTGCCATTTCCTTCTCCAATGCATGAAAGTGAAAAGTGAAAGTGAAGTCGCTCAGTCCTGTCTGACACTCGCGACCCCATGGACTACAGCCCACCAGGCTCCTCCGTCCATGGGATTTTCCAGGCAAGAGTACTGGAGTGGTACCAAAATATCTTCACAGAGTAGGTGTGCATATATTTTGTTAAATGAATGAATGAATGAAAGGATAGTGTAATGTTAACAGTTCCACGTCATCTCTGGAGAGTTCTCTTTATAGCCTTGGGGTACATTGAAAAGAATATAGACATTTGAATCAGACAGCTCTGTCATCTGTTCCAACTCTCCCACTTTCTAATCTTAGGTTAGTCTTTCAGCACCTTTCACATTTCTTTCCTAACCTGTAAAACAGAAATGATAAGCTGTATATCCTTTACCTGGTTACCACGAGGATTAAATGATATAAGTATATGATATTTCAGTAAATAAGAGGTGTCACATTCCCACCCTCCCCTCATATTACTAAACATTTGTTCCAACCCACTCTAACTTCTCTGAAATTGAATCTTCAGAATACACTTGTGGTCTCTGGCTATCCCCTCAGTTCCTTCATCTTCTTTTCCTTACTGAGAAAAGAGGATGGGTACACGGGGCTGTAACTCAGCTCTGGTTCAGGGTAAATCTCTCACTACAGCCAAGATCCCTTCTTGGGGCCTCTTGTTCAATCTAACCAAATCAGTGCAAGCAGTGTCTAATTTTAGCGGCAGAGGAATTATTTTAGGTTTCTTCTCTGGATTCTCTAAATTAATTATTCTTGACTAGAGGTGATTTGATTTTGTTCGCCATGGGACGTTTGGTAATGGTTGGGAATTTTTTTTTTTTTTTGGCCACACCCTCTGGCTTGTGGGATCTTAGTTCCCTGACCAGGGATTGAACCCAGGCCACGGAAGTGAAAGCACTGAGTCCTAGCCACTGGACTGCCAGGGAATTCCTGGAGATGTTTTTGATTCCCACAACTGGAGTGGGTAGGACACTGTTAGCATATAGTCAGTGGAGCCTAGAGATGCTGGTCAATATCTTACAATGCAGATGATGTCCCTAGACAACAAAGAATTACCTGGTTCAAAATGTCAGTAGTGCTAGAGTTGAGAAAGCCTGTTCTAAGTAATAGAGAATGGACACTTCCCTCTTTGACACATAAAGGAACACACAGCAAGTCTCAGCTATACATCAAAAGGAGATTCTCCTGAATTTTGATGCTAATAAACATCTCTATCCATCTCATTTCATTTCCAGACTATACCACTATTTGTTTCTTCTCACTCTGTACTGACTTTATTCTCTGAAAGTATATATTAATATGAATACAAGCCCGGTGGAGGACTGGGCAGCAACAGAAAGTTATTAGTACTGGATGGTTATAGAGAACAAAAGATAAAGTGAGATGCAGACAACATTCTTTCCACACCTTCTAGTTTTATTGGCAGAGGAAGACATAGGAGCACAGTCTGTGGTTAAGAGCAGCATTTCTCTACTCAGGCTGCTCTGCCA
Organism: Aepyceros melampus; assembly: GCA_006408695.1. Taxonomy (NCBI): domain Eukaryota; kingdom Metazoa; phylum Chordata; class Mammalia; order Artiodactyla; family Bovidae; genus Aepyceros; species Aepyceros melampus. The sequence goes on from SJXQ01013040.1 coordinate 293,771, forward strand.
TCCTTCTCTGCTCTACCATATAGTTAGCTGTGTGATATTGCACAAGTTACCCAGTTTCTCTGTGCTTTGGTTTCCTCACTGTACAATGAGACCAAGACCTGTCTCACAGAGCTGTTGTAAATACAGATAATATAAAACAAAAGAGCAGCTGTCTCTACCCCAGCTCTGCAACTTTCCAAGTATGTGACCCTGGCAAGTAGTTAAACATTTGTAGGCTTTAAATGCCACCTCCATAAGATAGAAGCAAAGTACTAACAGTATCTATTCATAGGAATGTTGTAAATATTAAATGAGATCACATATAGAAAATGCTTTCTTAAGGGCTGAGGAGAAACGTAGACTATGGAGGGAAGAATTCCTTTTCCCATTCCCATCATTAGAGCACATTCACATTCTCTTCTTCTGATGATTTTCTGCAAGTCCAGATTCGGATATCAGTTTAGTGACAGAGTCAACATGGTGATAATTTGGGGGGGAAAGAAATTTTTTTCAGTTGGCAACAATCACTTCTAAGTTAAACCCCTGGGACAATGGTCTTGTCACTGAGCGGGGCTGGGTGGCATTTCCCTTGGGCTTCTGGATAAGATCTGAGCTACGGTGTAGGGCAGTAATGTGAACTGTGCCTAATTGGTTGGGGTGAAGAACAGGGGGCCTTCAATCTGTCTTTGGGCTTAGGCTTGCCCAAGGACAATTATAGGCAAATTAAATAGTAATTCTGTAGATGACTGACATCAAGAGAATATTCCACTTGTCTGGTGCATGCGTGCTCAGTTGCTTTAGTCGTGTCTGACTTTTATGACCCTGTGGACTGTAACCCACCAGGCTCCTCTGCCCATGGGATTCTCCGGGCAAGAGTGCTGGAGTGGGTTGCCATGCCCTTCTCCTGATCCAGGGATCTTCCTGGTCCAGGGTTGAACCTGCATCTCCTCTATTGCAGGTGGATTCTTTACTGCTGAGCCCCCAGGGAAGCCCCTACTTCCCTGGAACCACTTATCTGGTACCCCCACTTATCTCATAGCTGGCTAACAAGACTGACTCTATATCAAGGAGGAAGATGAATGGGATGAACTCTAGCACTTTATTTTTATTAAAAGATTATTATTAGCACAGTGTGTGCTCAGTCAAGTTTGACTCTTTGTGATCCATGGTCTGTACAGTACACCAGGATCCTCTGTCCATGGAATTTTCCAGGCAAGAATACTGGATCGGGTTGTGTTTCCTTCTCCAGGGGTCTTCCCTACCCAGGGATCGAACCCATGTCTCTTGCATTTGCTGCATTGGCAGGCGATTCTTTACCACTATCACTATCTGGGAAGGCCAAAAGATTATTATTAGTGCTAATAATGATTCACAGAGAGTCATGCCTTACATTATGTTTGGATTATACAAAACCGTGGAGTGGTGAAAATTCAGAAAGCATCTAAAGCACTTGAAAGAAAAGGAGATATCATGAATATGTCCCATTTCAGAACCAAATTACATCCTCCATACCTCATGCAAAAATCCAGTTTTCTTTATTGGAAAGAATAAGCAAACAAGAAGAGATGATAAAGATAACTGGGGAGATTTGGAAAAGATACAAATAGAACATAAAATGACAAATAAAACAATCATTTCTAAACTATCAATAAAAAATTCAATCTATTCTGGTAGACGATCTAACATTTTTAATTCTCTCTATAGGAAATGATTTACAAAATTGCCACCATAGGAAGATGCAATCAATAAGTCTTCAGCCAAAATTTGCAGGGAAAAAGTATTATAAAAATAGAATTAGTCTTTTAATGAATACAAATATTGATTTAATTCCTCATTTCTGTGATTATTTGTGGTCTCAGTCAGCCTTCAGTAAATTGTACTTTATTTTGATTTCTTCTCTTATCTCAAAAAATAACCACATTGCACCCAAAAAAATCCATAAATTTAAAAAGTAAAATCATTAAAGTTGAATGCTCAGTGTATGGGAACACAACATATGAAACACAAAATGAGATTATTATAGAGCTGGAAGATATGTATGGACAAATTACCCAAAATGCAACGGAAAGAGACAAGGAGCGTAAGAGAATATATTGAAAGACAGGAAGACAGAATGAAGATATGGTAAGAGGGTGAAGGAAAAAACTAAAAATATGAAAAAGTGAACAAGAAAGTAGTAAAATGAAGATGGTAGAAACAATACAAACATTCTAATAATTCCAATCATCTGACTAGAATAACCGAACTGTTAAAAGACACAGAGTCTACTTATTGAAGTTTAAAAAATATTTAATGATACTCTTTAAAGAAACTCATCTGAAATATAAGAAACGAAATGCTTGAAAATGATAGAGTGAAAAATGAAGGAATGGAAAAAGACATGGCAGAAAAACTACTGAAATCCTTAGATAAACATCTAAAAAAAGTATTATTATATTTTGAGAAACAATCATTTAAAATGTTGTTGAATTTATCAATCTTTCTTTTTGTACGTACATGTATTTTTTTTTTTAAACAACTTCATTGAAATACCTTTAACATATAGCAGTAGCGTATATTTAAACTCCCTGGTGGCTTAGATGGTAAAGCGTCTGCCTGCAGTGCGGGAGAACTGGGTTCGATCCTATGTCAGGAAGATCCCCTGGAGAAGGAAATGGCAACCAACTCCAGTATTCTTGCCTGGAGAATCCCATGGATGGAGGAGTCTGGCAGGCTATAGTCCATGGGGTCACAAAGAGTTGGACATGACTGAGATATATATATAAGAATATCACAATTCAACTAAATAACCTATTCATTACCTCTATATGGTTACCATTTTGTGTGTATATAAGTGAGTTTGTATGTGTGTATGTGTTGAGAAGATTTGTTGTGTTGCTATCCTTTTAGCAAATTTCAAGTATATATTGTAGTCTTGTTAACTGTTTTTACCATGCTGTACATTAGATCTGCAAAAGGTACCTTTAAAAAGTAGAATCAAGACTAGCCACAGACTGAGAGATGATTTGTCATATATATAACCTTTTCAGAATGGATGGATATTTTCAGCTTGAGGAACATAGCCATGATTGGGTCAATAGAAAAAAAATCTCACTTGAGTAGCCTCTTCTATAATATTCAGAAACATATCTTTGAGCTTTTAAAATTTATATAAATCACACCATATTATATTTACATTCTGTAAATAAAAAGTCTTTTTAAATAAAAGTTACTGCATGATAATGGAAGATTTAATTCCATAAGAATTGTTAAATAATAATTATAAACTTGTAAATACCTAGTTGCGTGCATGGTAAGTGGCTACAGTTGTGTCTGACTCTGCCATCCTACGGACTGTAGCCCACCAGGCTCTCTGTCCGTGGAATTCTTCAGGCCAGAATGCTGGAGTGGTTGCCATGTCCTCCTCCAGGGGATCTTCCCAACCCAGGGATCAAACCCACATTTCCTGTGGGTTCTGTATTACAGACGGATTCTCTACCACTGAGCCACTAGCGAAGCCCAAACACCTAATCAGCTATGCTTAAAATAAATAAAATAAGATACATCTACGGGGGAAAAGTACAAGGTTATTGTCTTTACAAGTGATTTTAAACACACATTTCTCAGCTACTAATAGGTCAAGAAGTAAAATAATATTAGTAAAGGTGATGTTACTATATTAAAATATAGAATATTGAATCAAAGAAGCTTGATTTAAAAACATAGAAGACATTTCCTGAAAGTAGCAATATACATTCATTTGACGCACATTTGAAACATTTATATAAACTGAGGATATTCTAGGCTATATAAGAAATCTCAGCAGATGTCTATTATATAGATATCTATAGGACATGTTCTCTGATCAGAATGAAGTTAAGATAGGTGTCATTAACAAAAGATAAATTCAAATACATCTATATATTTGTTAATGTTATAAGCTCAAAATATCTTATGGGTCAAAAAGAAGTAATGCTAACATTTATAAAATCCTTACAAGTAAATGAGAATGAAATTACATTTACAATCATTACCATCTAGTGAAAAGTGAACTGCAAAAGGACATTATAACCAAGCATAATTATATTACCAAGAAGATGGAAAGTTACTTTTAGTAACTTTAGTAGCTCAAAATTAATGAGCTAGTAATTAAATGAAGACATTAAAAAAGAAAACAGAATAAATCATAGGAAGTAGAAGAAAGGAAATAATAAAGATAAGAATAGAAATTAATGAAATGAAACATGAAATAAATAAATGAAACAGACCAACAAACAAAGTTTCTTTTATTAATGGTTTCAGAGAAATTACTATGCCAAGACTGAGAAAGAAAGAACACAAGTAAAAATGCTGGAAATAAAAAAGTGAACATAAGTATACACATAACAGAGGTACTAAAATAAGATAATAGCATGAAGCATGTTGTGGCAATACATTTGTGAACTTAAATGAAATAATTTTTTCAAAAAAATATCAAAATTGACTCATAAGAAATAGGAAGCTTCAAGGGTTCTATAAAAATTAATAAATTTCAATCTGTGGTTAGCAATAATCCTGTGAATAAAACAGCAAACCCAAATTATTTTATAGGCTTGTTTTGCAAGGCATAATTTAAAATCATTGACAATGACTATAGTATGTCCTAAACAATCATATTTCAATGCCAGTCATAAACATAAGGTATAGGCATGCTGATATGTACTTACTGAATGTCAGTCCTAGTTTTCTTCAGTTCAGTATGAGGTCAATATAAGCCCCTCTTTGTTTTTAATACTATTAGAGGTTAGTTGCTTTACAGTGTCATGTTAGTTTCCACTGCATAGCAAGGTGAATCAGCTAAACATATATATATATATATATATATATCCCTTCTTTGTCATGACAGACCATTGAGCAGAGTTCTCTGTGCAAGTTTTCATTAGTTATTTTATACATATGAGGTCAATATAGTCTTGATTTTAAAACCAGACAAGGATAGGAAGAAAAAGGAAAATTACAGGTTAATCTCAGAAACACGGATGTAGAATTGTTTAAACAAAACATCAACAAAATAGGTTGAATGGTATGTAAAATTATGATACATTAAAATTAACTTTATTCTGCAAAACAAGTGGTTGCACATCAGAAACCTATAACTGTAATTGACCACATGAACTGAGCCTAAGAAATATACATATAATTATCTCAATAGATGCCAAAAAACCATTTGATGAAATCCAATACAAATTCCATAGATTTAAATATAGGTTTATACATGTACATGACATATATACTTATGTATATATGGGTCTATGTAATTATATGTTATATAAATATCATTGTATAATGGTACAAGTATATTCTTAAAGTATATATAATTTAAGTATATGTGATACATACTTATATAAATGGATAGATTTTATTTATAGTCTATATAATATAAGAATGTAAATATATTATATACATATGTATCATATGTATTTGAGTATAGACACCTATTATTATATTGGTACAAAAATAAGCATAGACATGTATGGTAGGGTAAATTCAATTATTGTGTGATTTCATTTTGGAGTGTCTTAATTAATCATAGATCTGTGTTCTTCCATATAAATTTTAAAATAAATTTGCAATGTATCTAAATAATCATTTAGATTTTTTTAAAATGGGAACTATACTGAGCTTATAAATCACTAAAGATGAAAGTAATGATATCCTTATGATATTTAGTCTCTTCATTCATTCATATCTTTTTCAGTTAAAAAACTGAAAATATAAAGGAAAATATCTTTGTTTGTCCCATTCTTTGAATTAGGAAAAGATTTCTTAAATAGGATACAAAAAATCTAAGCACAAAAAAGTGATCAATAAATATTTGACTATAATAAAAATTTCCATTTATTAAAAGATATTATAAAGAAAGTGAAAAACATCACATGAGAATATATTTTATTGACATATGAGTTCAGATACATTTATCCCTGGAATATATGACGAACTTCTACAAATCAGTAAGAAAAATGTAAACAGAAGAAAACAGGCGAATTATTTGAGCCAGCATTTCACAGAAGAAATTAAAAATGGCAAATAAGCATTTAAAATTATTGGTCTTATTAATATCCAAGGAAGTGCAAACTAAGGTCAATATGAAATACCCTTTAAAGTTTCTCAATCAGTGATGTTAAGAAGTCTGGAAACACCAAGTGTTGGCGGGATTAAGTAGATTAAAGGGCACTTATAAATTGAATCTACCTTAATACAACTACTTTGTAAGATCATTGTCACTTTTTGTAAAGTTGAATATTTGCAGTCTCTAAGATCCAGTAATTTTAATTTTAGGTGATATTCTAACAAAATTATCACATAAGTATACTAGAAGACATGAAACTGTGTTCGCAGTAGCTATTCACGATTGTAAAAACTGAAGAGAACTTAATGTATAGGGATAAAAGTGAATATTATTTGCACCATCTTTGCACAGCACAACAAAATAGATTGAGTGGAAATGATTGATCCACAGCTACATGAAGCAGCAAAGATCAACCTCAAAAACATAACACTCTGTGGGAAAAGTCAGTTGCAGAAAACTTTGTGATATATATTGTCATTTCTGTAAAGTTCAGAATTTAGCAAAAATGCACAAGTTTTGTTGTTGTTTGTTTTGTGGTTTTGTTGTTGTTAAATTCGCCCATGATAAAATTATCAAAAGGAAATTATAACAACTGAATGTAGAAGAGTCATTGCCTCTTGGACAAGATAGGAAGTACACAGGTAGATAGAATGAAGCTGGTAATGGTCTGTCTCTTAATTTGGAATGGAGGTATATGAGTTCATTGCATTACTATGCATTAACACTTAAAGATATTCTTTTTGCATCCAACATGTAGCTGTATCTGCACATCTACATAAACATTGACAGTTGGAATTGCATGGAGTCTAACTCATACCATGTGGGAGCATTGCTCTTCTTTTATGAAATTAATAACAGATTAGACTTAATTATAATATAACTAATCAGAAGAATTTTCCAAATATTTAGAATGAGAGTGGGCTCCAGTAATCTAAATTATTGAAATGAGAGCCCCTTGAGATTTCAAGCCCCTTGGGCTTCCCTTGTGGCTCAACTGGTAAAGAATCTGCCTGCAATGTGGGAGACCTGGGTTCAATCCCTGGTTTGGGAAGATACCCTGGAGAAGGGAAAGGCTACTCATTCCAGTATTCTGGCCTGGGTTGCAAAGAGCCAGACACGACTGAGCGACTTTCACTTTCAATGAGATTTCAAAGTGGAGAAAGGAAGACACACTGTAAGGTGACCCCAGGGATCCACAATCTGTGAATAATTCCACTGAGTGTGGAAAGGGCTCATGACTTGCTTCTAATCCATAGAATACGGTAAAGGTGGTGAGATAGCTCCCCCATCATTCAGTTTAGTTCACTTCAGTTGCTCAGTCATGTCTGACTCTTTGCGAACCCATGAATCGAGCACGCCAGGCCTCCCTGTCCATCACTAACTCCCATCATTAGGTTATGTTAAATGATGAAAGTAATGGAATGTCACCTTTGTGATTATGTTTCATTATGTAAGAATCTGTCTGAGACAACTATACAGAGAAATTCCCCTTCTGTCCTTGAGGAAGGAAACAATCATGTTGTAAACTGCTTCTGGAGAGTGCCATGTGATAGGGAACTGTGAGGATCAAGAGGATCAAGGGTCAGAGGATCAAGAGCTGAGACCTTCACTCATACAAAAAATGAATCCTTCCAACAACCTGATGGGGCTTGAAGTAGGTTCTATGCCAGTTTAGATTCAGATGAGAAAGCAGCCCTGCCTATACCTTGTCTGGTGGTACTCTGAGCAGAGGACCCAGATAAGATGTGCTTGAACTCCTGACCCACAAAAACTGTGATACAAGAATTGTGCATTGTTTTAAGCTGCTAGATTCATAAGGATTTGTTATGTAGCAATAGAAAATGGATACATTTATGTATTCTCTTCTCTTCCTTTTCCTACAACACAACACATGCTTAACTCATAGAGAGTGCAATTCAATGTTCTGTGTGTAAATGGACAGATGAATGAATGGAAGAAATAAACAAGTCCTCTCCTCTCCAGACCCATCCACTAGGATGCTGAGTGGGTGCTCCTTGTGGCAGAGGAAGGCTTCCATCTTGGGAGGTGAGTAGGGATGAAGCCTGATCCACGTAATGTCATGAGTTGGTAGGTAGGAGAGGAGAACGGGTCTGGATCCAGCCTGTTGTTTCAAGCCCCTAATATACCTGGAGAAACATTCTAAATGGCAGGGGTAGATTTACCAAAAAGCCAATGAACTTAAGTTCCAGGAGACTTTACTAACACTTGCCTTTTCCAAGGCCCTAAGAGAGCATCTAGAAATTTTGCATTTATAATTTTGGGTTCTTTTTATTTAAGAGGGTTTCATAGACTACAGGTTTTCACCAGTGGCTCAGCAGTAAAGAATCTGCCTGCAGTGCAGGCAGATGTGGGTCAAGCCCTGGGTGAGGAAGATCCTTTGGAGAAGAAAATGGCAACCCACTCCAGTATTCTTGCTTGGGAAATCCTCTGGACAGAGGATCCTGGCGGGCTACAGTCTATGGGGTCACAAAAGAGTCAGACATGACTGAGCAACTAAACAAATAACAACAATATGGACTGCAAAAGCTGTTGTTTTGGTGTTCACTCAGTCATGTCCGACTCTTTGTGATCCCATGGAGTGTAGCACGCCAGGCTTCCCTGTCCTTCATCATCTCCCAGAGCTTGCCCAAACTCATGTCCAAGAATCGGTGATGCCATCCAAACATCTCATCCTCTGTTGTCCCCTTCTCCTCTTGCCTTCAATTTTTCCTAGCATCAGGGTTTTTTCTAATGAGTCAGTTCTTTACATCAGGTGGCCAAAGTATTGGAGCTTCAGCATCAGTCCTTCCAATGAATATTCAGGATTGATTTCCTCTAGGATCGACTGGTTTGCAGTCAAGGAGTCTCTTGACTCTTTGCAGTCCAAGGGACTCTCAAGACTCTTCTCCAACACCACAGTTCAAAGGCATCAATTCATTGACATTCAGCCTTCTTTATGGTCCAACTGTCACACCCATACATGACTACTGGAAAAGCATAGCTTTGACCAGTTCTACAAAACCTGGATCTACCTTGATAAACTATAGACAATAGGGACCCTATGGGTTAACCTCTGTACCTACAGCATATCAACAAGATGCTAGGAAATAGAGGCATTAAACAAGTAGTTAAACTGAAGTGCCACGTTCACAGAGGAAAGATTTCTCTCATTCACTTATTCATTCATTTATCCATTCATACATTCACATCAGTGCAGAAATACACTTCCTTGGTGCAGCTCTGACCCTCCTACAGTGTGTACCTAGGACACTTCACCTTGATGCCTCATTCACATTTAGTTTGCCTGTCTCAGAAATCATGGTGACGTCTTATATTCTACATCTCTACCTTTACTCTGGCCATGCTTGTTCCCATCTCTGAGCCTGATGAGCAGAAACTTCATTCTAATTCCATCTGCTTCTCACTTGCTGCGAGTTTTCTCCCACCATGTTCGCCAATGGGATAACTGGCATCTTTCTAGAAATCCTATTATGCCTGAGGGTCTGGGAATTAACACTGGGTTTGCTTTTCAGGGGGAGGCTGAAAAGCCCAGTGCAACTGTGTAGTTTGACACTACCAGTTCTTCCCCAGATCTGTTAATGAACCCTGGAGCTGAAAGTCATAGGCCACAACTGCTCCACATTGAGTGGATAAACAAACCGTAAATAACTCCATGGGCACATCGTAAACGTGGGGCCAACCTGTCTTTTCCAGCCTATCTGTCTCTAAAGGCTATAGCAGTAATGCAAGCTAGGGAGCCTCCTTCTTGGGGGCTTTAAGCAACAAGAAGGGATCAAAACTGAAACCAGAAGTTTCTCTTGTGGGTGGAGTGGAGCATTTGGGCTTTACCTTTGCTAAAGCCAGAACACGAGGAAGGGGCTGAAACTGATGGAGGGAGAAAGTATTGACGAGTTAAAGAAGCAAAAGAACCGAGACTCTATTCTAAAAGGGATGCAGGGTTTCCCTTTGGAAAACACTTAAAAATATTTTGGGGTCTTCTCTGGTGGTTCAGTGGTAAAGAATCTGTCAGCCACTGCAGGAGACACTGGTCTGATCCCTGGTTGGAGAAAATCCCACATTCAGAGCAACTAAACCCCTGTGCCATAACTATTGAGTCTGTGCTCTTGAGAACTGCCAGCTGCAACTACTGAGCCTATGGGCCACGACTACAAAGCCCGCATGCCCTAGAACCCGTGCTCCTCAACAAAAGGAGTCACAGCAATGAGAAGTCCGCATAGCAACAAAGACACAGCACAGTCAAAAATAAATTAATTAATTAAAAAATAAATCTTTTTGCCAATGCATGTATATGAACTGGTACCTGTGTGTCTATTTGTGAGCATACAAGCATGTATGTGTGTGCGCGCACACACACACACACACACGGACTTCTGGATGACTGAAAGACGCCTTCATCTTATCTGTGGAAGAACATTGTACCAGGGCTGCAGTTAGATCAAAAGCAGGTTGAAATTGACCTGCATGTATCTTCTCTTTAGTATACATAGGTTTATAAATATTTTTATATTAAATGTCTTTAGTATATGTACTTTACAATTTGTTACAGCCTCCATTACTCCCTGATGCCACACCTGACATGCCTCAAAGTGTCTGTTACCTCTCTGGGCTCTAGAACAGGGTTTCTTTACCTGAGTAGTAATACCTCCTTGCTGTGGGGCTGTCCTTTGTATTGAAGGGTGTGTACCAGCATGCCTAACCTCTAGGAATGCCGCTAGATGCCAGCAACACCCCCCACACCAACAGTCATGACAGCCAAACATTTCCAATTATCTTTTGTGAAATAAAATTATCCCTAGTTGAGAATCCCTGCTCTAGAGATATATGCGCTTACCATCCATTCTGGGGCTTCCCTGGTTGTTCAGATGGTAAAGAATCTGCCTCCCATGCAGAGGGCCTGTGTTTGATCCCTGGATGGGGAAGATCCCCTGGTGAGGGGAATGGCTATTCACTCCAGTATTGTTGCCTGGAGAATTCCATGGACAGGTTCTGGTGGGCTCCAATCCATGGGCTCGCAAACAGTCAGGCACGACTGGGCAACTAACACTTTCAACACTTTCACTATCCTAGCCAGAGGTTTTCTGAGAATGAAAGAGGTAAAGTGGTTTACTCAAAGTCTGAAAGCTGGTTAGTGTCAGTACCAGGCATAGTTCTATGATTTTACATTCCTGGCACAGTAGTCTTTTTTCCACAGCATGAATAGTAATCTCCAGATTACCTATTTTCCCATTATATAAGAATTCCTTGAATCTTATAAGTAGCATTTATCAAAGGTAGGTTACTTACCCATTTCAATATATATTTTGAGTTAAAATGGCCAGTTGTATAATTTTGAGGTAATTATCGCATCTCTGAGCTCAGTTTCCTTATCTATTAAAAGTAGCCATGGTAGTATCTGATATTAAGCCAGTCTGAACTAGGGGCCAGCATGGTGGTTAATGCTGGCATGACTTTATTGGTTGATGGTTATGATGTACTTGTTGTTAAATACTTCAGTTATCACCTACCTGTTTTATTGGGATTATTGTGAGGATCATATAAGATAGTCTAAACAGTAATGGATACATTCTAAACTTGTGACACTGTTGCTGCTGCTGCTGCTGCTGCTGCTGCTAAGTCACTTCAGTCATGTCCGACTCTGTGCGACCCCATAGATGGCAGCCCCCTAGGCTCCCCCGTCCCTGGAATTCTCCAGGCAAGAACACTGGAGTGGGTTGCCATTTCCTTCTCCAATGCATGAAAGTGAAAAGTGAAAGTGAAGTCTCTCAGTCGTGTTGACTCTTAGCGACCCCATGGACTCTAGCCCATGAGGCTCCTCCATCCATGGGATTTTCCAGGCAAGAGTACTGGAGTGGGGTGCCATTGCCTTCTCCTGTGACACTGTTAGCTATTATTTTTATGCCACCATCAGATAAAAGAAAGAAGCCCATACCTACCACTTTGACCTTATGGCTTATTCTGCTCCCCTCCTTGGCATGCCCCAGGCACAATGAGACAGTGTTCTGATTTTCTACCTTGGGATCCTTCCTATCTCAGGGACTTTGCACTTCCTGTATTTTCTGCATAAAGTACTCTTATCCAAGACCTTTACTTTGCTTCTTCTTATTATGCTGATTTCTGTTCAAATGTCACACCTTTAGGAATTCTTTCCTAGCCTTTCTTTACAAAAGAGTACCTACCTATCCAATTCCACATAGCTCTGTGCTCTCTGGACTAGTGTTAGTGATTTATGAAAATGATGATGCTGTGTTTTCCTTCCTCCTCACAAATAAGGAACTTAGTCTTGTTTGCACTCTAGCTCTAGCATCCTACCATGTCATGGTAATAGGAGCAGAGTCAGCCAGATGCTTAATTAATAATTGTGGGAGGGATAAATAAAGGAGAAACACTGGTTCTGATTCCAAATCTAGTGTTCTTTTCACTCTAGTAGCTGTAAGACTATGAGGAGAAGATGACCAAAATTCATTCATTCTTTGATTTGTTCATTCATTTATTCATTCTGCTAGCAAACATATGTCAGATACCTTCTTGGGAATCTACCTACTTCATGTAGAGAAACTCAATAAATGAATTTGTTTCTATTTGTTCTTCATTCTTACAGATGAGTAAGAAAAATAGAGCTCCCCACCTACAAAAAGCACAAAAATGCTTTTCATTTTTTTGCACTAACATTGCCTCAAATTCTTGAGAGCCCACTGATGTTGAAAAGCTCATACAGTTCCTGTGCTGTGAGTACATTAGGTGGGTGTTACACTAGTGTAGTGTACCACCCAGGGATGTGCTGGGTGGTACACTAGGCACCATAGATGCAAAGATGGATGAAGGCTGGTCCCTAGGCTGTAGCTGATTTCATATCTCCCTGTCTTCTCTGTTCTCTTTCTGTTGTCTTCTTCCATTGCACACTGACTCTAGCCTGGAGTATCACAGGTATTAATACTGGAAAATACACAGAAAGTCAAGACAGTTCAATTGCTGGCAGACCCAACCCCAAGAATGAAACTTGCTTTATTGTTTTGATTTGGACTTCTAAGGATTCCTACGTTTTTAGAACCATCTGTAAACTAGCATAGCCTGAGCAACACCTTTTTTTTTTTTTCTTCTTCTTCTTCTTTTTGCCTCTCCTTAAACAAATCAAGCCAATCAAACGAACAACTCTAGAATCAGAATCTGCCTGCCAATGCAGGAGACTGGTTTCAGTCTTTGGGATGGGAAGATACCCCGGTATATTCCTGGAGGAAATGACAATTCACTCCAATATTCTTGCCAGGATAATCCCATGGCAGAGGAGCCTGGCAGGCTGCAGTTAATGGGTCACAAAGAATCAGACATGACTGAAGAGACTAACGCAGGGAATCTTATGAATGTCTTGTGGATCCTGACTCGCTTTGTTAGGTGGTACATTTTCGGTCCTTTGTCACTGAAATCAGTCTAGTTGGCTGTCTCGGTGCTTAGTCACCCAGTCATGGTGACTCTTTGTGACCCCATGACAGTAGCCCACCAGTAGCTTCCTCCATCTATGGGGGATTCTCCAGGCAGGAATACTAGAGGGGTTGCCCGCCATGCCCTCCTCCATTCCCTCCTACTGGGAGCTAAACAGAGGAGTTTTAATTTTAGGTTGGCAGATGGCTGCTTTTGTAGGTTTCTCAGTACTTTCCAGCATTCCTATTCCAGTCAACTCTCCATATACATGTTCCTGGAGCTCTGCTCTGACTTTGCTTAAAGAGGAAGAGGCTGTCCCCCTTTCACTCCCAGATGTTTTTCCTCTACAGTCTGGACTGTTCAGGGACCTAACAGGTATTTCCACCACCTTCAATTCTCACCCCTGAAAATATACCTCATCTTTCCAGCATATTGCCATTGGCCCCATTGCCTGTTCAAGTGATTCAGATTCTGGAGCTTAATTTTGATCAAGGTCCAAATGACTTTATGTGGAAAAAGAGCTCAGTATGCTTTGCACACGAAGGAAACATTATCCCTCTAGGTCTCTAAACATCAGGATGGCTGGATACTTGAGTGGAAACTCAACATCAGTGCAAATCTTATTATAGGGACTCAATTGTCCACCTACAAGGATGACACTATTCTCTTGACAGGAAATTTTAAAGCCAGTTCTTACTGCTTCACCCCTGCTGTCCAAACTATGCAGAGCTTATCAAGTACATCACAAGATTCATGACTTTTAGTGTGCTGGAAATATAAGTGTGAATGGGATTTGTTGGCTCTCAATGGTCAACCTTGGTATCATCATGTTACTTTAATACCCATGTTGTTGCTCAAATCTGGTCTTTTTGAAGAGAGAATTGGCTGGGGCCCAAAGAAAATATTGAAAATTCCAATTTTTTTCGAGACTGTAAAAGGGACACATGATATGACCAGTAATAATACAGATCTTCTGCTTTTCCTCCTGCCTGTTCATACACAACTTCTAACTCCCCAGGTGATGGGCAGGTAAGTCTGGCCTGCTGGCGTGCATGGGGTTGCAAAGAGCAGACATGACTGAGTGACTGAACTGAACTGAACTGTAATTCACTCTTGTTTACCAATCTGTCAACTTCAAGTCACTACTTAACTTCTCTCACTTTCTCTCTCCCGCTCTTCTCCCCTGACCATTGTCTTCAATTTCCAAAGCCACTTGGAAGAATCCATATGTCTTTTTTTTTCCAGTTTTATTTATTTATTTTACTTTACAATATTCTATTGGTTTTGCCATACATTGACATGAATCTGCCATGGGTGTACATGTGTTCCCCATCCTGAACTTGCCTCCTTCCTCCCTCCCCATCCCATCCCTCTGGGTTATCCCAGTGCACCAGCCCCAAGCACCCTGTATCATGCATTGAACCTGTACTGGCAATTCATTTCATGTGTGATAATTTACGTTTCAATGCTATTCTCCCATATCATCCCTCCCTTGCCCTCTCCCACAGAGTCCAAAAGACTGTTCTATAATCTGTGTCTCTTTTGCTGTCTCGCATACAGGGTTATCATTACCATCTTTCTAAATTCCATATATGTGCTTTAGTATACTGTATTGTTGTTTTTCTTTCTGGCTTATTTCATCTGTATAATAGGCTCCACTTTCATCCACCTCATTAGAACTGATTCAAATGTATTCCTTTTAATGACTGAGTAATAAGGAATCCATATGTTTCCATCACTAAGGATGACCTGTTAACGCCAAAGTCTACTTCAAGGTAATCATTACCCTAAATTGTCAGTCAAGAGTAGAGCTATGGTCTTGGCCAAGGTAGGACACTGACATACTCCCCACTTATCCATCACACATTTCCATAAAACTGCATTTACTGAGACCTTTATGGCAGCAGCTTCATCGGACTTGCCTCTGACCTGACTAGCCATGGTCCATGAGGCCACATAGAGTGCTAGACGTTATCTCTTCTTCTCCCTTATCATCTGGTGCTTACAGAAACAATCTTCTTTCCTTTTCAACTGGAAATAAAAGCTCCCATGCAAATCATTTACAACGACGCCCACATGTGTTTCAATTTATTCAAAGGAGAAGACCTTCTGGGCTATTCTAAGAAAAAGAACACACATCTTCACCTTTATGGGAAGATGGGACAGAACTGAGGAATTACCATATGTCCAGATAGATTGTCTAGAACCCTTTCCTCCTATGGCTATGCTCTTTTATATTTCAGTTTGGGGCCTGAAATCTTGATTTCCTGGATTTTTGCATTAATTCACAGTCCAAGTGCATGAAGAATTAAGTGGAAGTCTTGTATGACTTGGACCTCACTATAGAAACTGGGGAGGTGTGAGTCTACACAACCCTCTCTCCTTAGGCTTGATTCTGGTTCTGTTGTTAGTTTTCCTCTCACCTGAATGAGGTCAAATTGACACACTGCTTAACAAGGGATGGTCAGAAAAGGGAGCACTATGCAGGGCTCTCAGAAGGCCTCCTCCACGAAAAGGTGTATTGTAATCCCATATGCACATAATGTTTCCTATTTAAATTCTACCTAGTCTTTCAGATTTCAGTTAGATGTCATCTATCCTATGTGACCTCCTTCCTTTCTCCCAACATTCATCGGAACATTGTGAATGTGCATTTCCTCTCCAAATGCTCTCACATAGCTTGTCATGATCAAATCTGGGCTGCTGAAGTTTCTTATACCATTCATATGTGTTGCCTCTAGTAAGATGCACATTTCATGAAACTAAGTACAGACTCCTTTAACCATCAACATCAAGCCTCATTCTGTGCCTTTCTCTGGTAGATGCTCCTCAATGCTACTGTTCAATCCATTTCACAATTTTGTAAGAAAAGGCAATTTTCCAAGGTGAGTGTGATAAATTAATTTTATAGAAGTCTTTCACATCATTTATGTTAGACTTGACCACACTACAATTCAAAAATAAGGAAACGAAAAAGGAGAAAACCAGCATTTGTAAAACAAAACGTAGTTTTTTCACTAAAACTCTGAATAAATTAACAACTTTTCCCATTTTATCATAAAAAATTATTTTGAATGAATTGTCTCCATTCCTTTCCATAAAAATCAGGATTTAATTAGAGTCAGGAGCCTAAAACAATCCTGATTTTCTATTTTATAGGCCAGCTATTGTGGTTAGAATTAAAATTTTCAGAAATATGAAATGTTCAGGGATCTTTGTGATGAAGAGCCTGGCAGTGACACTGTGGGGACCTGTGAAATATGACATCATAATATGAATAATCCAAACATATAAAGTGTTCTCAGTAAAGTGTATAGCCAGAGATATGTCTGGTTCAAACTGGGACTAAAAATATTGAGCACCAAATATACATTTATTTGTATTCATTTGTATATTTCTTTCCTTATTGCTCATATTGTTCCAAAATGATTTAGGGCAAGAGATCTAATTCTGATTTGGTTCATGAAATAAAGATCTATGAGATTATTTAAACCACAAATTCAATGTGAACCAAAAGCAATAATCTGGTGGTGACTAAACTAATCATCTGGAGGGTAGAATTCAGTATGATAGGAGGGCAGACGGAGATGGAATTCAGAGCAAGTGGCTAGGACAGTGTAGGGCTTAGAACCTTTATCATGTGTGGAACGGTGAAGGACTCAGGAATGTGATATTTATATTAATCTCTCTCTCTTTTTTCTTTTTTGACTATGCTGGGTCTTCATTGTGGTTCTTGGACTTCTCCAGTTGCAGTGCGTGGGTTTCTCCAGTTATGGCGAGCAGGCTCAGTGGCTGCAGTGCATGTGCTTTCTCTGCGGGTTCAGTAGTTGTGGCTCACAGGTTTCTCTAGTTGTAGCATGTGGGCTTAGTTGCCCTGTGGCATGTGGGATCTTAATTCTGACTAGGAATTGAACCAGTGTCCCCTGCACTGCAAGGCGGATTCTTAATGGCTGGACCACCAGGGAAGTCCCAGCATTAGTCTTGAGAGGTAAAGAATGTGGTTGTATCTCAGAAATGCCTTCAACTATCAAGAACTTTCAGATGGAGCAGGCTGAATTGCTTTCTAAGGTGGAACCAGGATTGATGCTCAGAACTTACAGTGATGCAAATTCTCACACAATGATAGCAACAACTCTAAATAAAGATTTCTAACAGAGCACACAGCTATCTCATGAGGTAGCATGCTTCCCTGCCCCAAAAGCTCAGGTGAAGTCTCAGTGGCCACAGTTAGGAATATTCTAGGGAGAGTTTGTCCTCTCTGGTCAGCCAGGGTTGGAGCCAGGGAAGGATAAAGTCTTGGAACTGAGACAATCAGAGCGGAACCTGATAGCAGCCCTAGGAGGCCATGTGTCAAGAAAAGGATACAGGCAGTAAAGCCAGGAGTGATGTAGAGGGACCAAAAGCAAGGTATGTACTGAGCGGGTCACCAAAAAGCAAAGGAGCAACAGACTGGAGGAAGGATAAATGCAAGAAGGGTGGGTGAAGGCAAGAAGGATCTGAGTTCATGAACTCAGTCCATCTGTAACAGCATTCTACTAGCTTGTAAGCTGACTTCTTTCACTGAATGAGGTGGGGATTTTTTAAATTAGAAATAAACATCTGGCAGATTCTTGCTAGTAGCAGCTTAGATTTCTAAATGTCATATTGTATGAACTGATAAGTCTATCCTCTTTTGCTTGACTTTTGTTTCTATCAATGTCTTTGGCATCAACAGAGATACTAAGAATGAGCCTATGGCTTCATCCATACTCTATGGCATTTTGTATCTCCTCAAAAAATAAGCACTAGGTTTAGGGAGCTCAATAACTGAGCTCTTCACTTAACTGACCTGGTCTTCAGATTTTTGATCTGAACAGAGGAGGACCTACAAGGAGAGAGACACTCTAGTCCCAAATCTAAATTACCAGGGAGGAGCTGTATGTGTTAATTCTCTTTTGTCACTTGCAAATATTTTTCCCTATCCCAGGCATCAAATGCCATGACATATATTAGCTAATATTCTTTTCTTGGCCTGAAAATGCATTCCCTTGGTTCCCAATTGATGATACAATCTGGTGAACCATTTAAAACATGATGAAAATACTTCTCTGAGGGTATTAGATATCATGGGACTCTGGATGATGGAGGTCAGACAAAGTTCAAAGGAAATGGTAGGAACAGAGAAGAACACCAAAAGTGTTTCCCTATGGAAATATTTCTTCAAAACCCAGTTTTAAAGAGTTTTGTAGAATGAAAACTGTGTTTAGGTTCAGTTTAAGTAAATAAAGTCAAATTCTTTATTTATTTATTTATTTATTTTATTAAAAAATTTTTTTATTTTTACTTTATTTTACTTTACAATACTGTATTGGTTTTGCCATACATTGACATGAATCCATCTCGGGTATACATGAGTTCCCAATCCTGAACCACCCCCACAAGCTCCCACCCCATATCAACTCTCTGGATCATCCCCGTGCACCAGTCCCAAGTATCCTGTATCCTGTATCGAACATAGACTGGTGATTCATTTCTTATATGATAGTATACATGTTTCAGTGCCATTCTCCCAAATCCTCCCACCTTCTCCCTCTCCCTCAGAGTCCAAAAGTCCGTTCTATACATCTGTGTCCCTTTTGCTGTCTCGCATACAGGATTATCATTACCATGTTTCTAAATTCCATATATATATGTGTGTGTTAATATACTGTATTGGTGTTTTTCTTTCTGGCTTACTTCACTCTGTATAATTGGCTTCAGTTTCATCCATATCATTAGAACTGATTCAAATGTATTCTTTTTAATGGCTGAGTAATACTCCATTGTGTATATGTACCATAGCTTTCTTATCCATTCATCTGCTGATGGACATCTAGGTTGTTTCCATGTCCTGGCTATTATCAACAGTGCTGCAATGAACATTGGGGTACACAGGTCTCTTTCAATTCTGGTTTCCTTGGTGTGGATGCCCAGCAGTGGGATCGCTGGGTCATATGGTATTTCTATTTGCAACTTTTTAAGGAATTTCCACACTGTTTTCCATAGTGGCTGTACTAGTTTGCATTCCCAGCAACAGTGTAAGAGGGTTCCCTTCTCTCCACACCCCAAAGCAATCTACAGATTCAACGCAATCCCTATCAAGCTACCAGCGGTATTTTTCACAGAGCTAGAACAAATAATTTCACAATTTTGTTTGTCAGTTGCTTCATTTGCTATTATTTTCTCCCATTCAGAAGGCTGTCTTTTCACCTTGATTATAGTTTCCTTTATTGTGCAGAAGCTTTTAATTTTAATTAGGTCCAATTTGTTTATTTTTGCTTTTATTTCCAGTATTCTGGAAGAATCAATATAGCGAAAATGAGTATACTACCCAAAGCAATCTATAGATTCAATGCAATCCCTATCAAGCTATCAGCAGTATTTTTCACAGAGCTAGAACAAATAATTTCACAATTTGTATGGAAATACAAAAAACCTCAAATAGCCAAAGCAATCTTGAGAAAGAAGAATGGAACTGGAGGAATCAACCTGCCTGACTTCAGGCTCTACTACAAAGCCACAGTCATCAAGACAGTATGGTACTGGCACAAAGACAGAAATATAGATCAATGGAACAAAATAGAAAGCCCAGAGATAAATTCACACACCTATGGACACCTTATCTTTGATAAAGGAGACAAGAATATACAATGGAAGAAAGACAATCTCTCTAACAAGTTTTGCTGGGAAAACTAGTCAACCACTTGTAAAAGAATGAAACTAGATCACTTTCTAACACCATACACAAAAATAAACTCAAAATGGATTAAAGATCTAAATGTAAGACCAGAAACTATAAAACTCCTAGAGGAGAACATAGACAAAACACTGTCTGACATAAATCACAGCAGGATCCTCTATGACCCATCTCCCAGAATACTGGAAATAAAAGCAAAAATAAATTTCTTACATTTTTATAGATTTTGTAACAAGGTAATATTGTATTCATAAAATGAGTTATCATGTGATTCTGTCTCTTTGAATTTTTGTTAGTTTTTTTAAAGAATATTAGCTGTATTTTTACAATATTTCTTTATTATGAACTTATTTATTTTAATTGGAGGCTAATTATAATATTGTATTGGTTTTGCCATACATCAACATGAATCCACCATGGGTATACGCGTGTTCCCCATCCTGAACCTGCTTCCCACCTCCCTCCCCACCCTGTCGTCTAGGTCATCCCAGTGCATTAGCCCTGAGTATCCTGTATCATGCATCGAACCTGGACTGGTGATTCGTTTTACATATGATATTATACATGTTTCAATGTCATTCTCCCAAATCATCCCACCCTCGCCCTCTCCCACAGGGTCCAAAAGACTGTTCTATACATCTGTGTCTCTTTTGCTGTCTTGCATACAGGGTTATCATTACCATCTTTCTAAATTCCATATATATGTGAATATAGTATCCATATTATATGCCTATTAGTATACTGCATTGGTGTTTTTCTTTCTGGCTTACTTCACTCTGTATAATCGGCTCCAGTTTCATCCACCTCATTACAACTGATTCAAATGTATTCTTTTTAATGGCTGAGTAATACTCCATTGTGTATGTGTACCACAGCTTTCTTATCCATTCATCTGCTGAAGTACATCTAGGTTGCTTCCATGTCCTGGCTATTATAAACAGTGCTGCGATGAACACTGGGGTACATGTGTCTCTTTCAATTCTGGTTTCCTCAATGAGGTACCATTTCATGTCAGAATGGCTGCTATCCAAAAGTCTACAAGCAATAAATGCTGGAGAGGGTGTGGAGAAAAGGGAACCCTCTTACACTGTGGGTGGGAATGCAAACTAGTACAGCTACTATGGAGAACAGTGTGGAGACTCCTTAAAAAACTGGAAATAGAACTGCCATACGATCCAGCAATCCCACTGCAATATTTCTTCTTTAAATATTTATTTGAGTTCATCAATGCTCAATTTGTTTTTTGAAAGTGTCAAATTATGAATTAAATTTCTTTAGTAGGTGTCATATTATTGAGGTTATATGTTTCATCCTCTGTGTGTGTGTGTGTATGTGTGTGTGTTTTAGCTGCTCAGTCATGTCCGACTCTTCACAACTCATGGATTATAGCCTGCCACGCTCCTCCGTCCATGGGAGCATTAGTTATTTGTAGAGATATGTTAATAGCAGGAAAGTTTGCAATAATCCAAAAGTAGAAACAACTTAAATATCTATCAGAGTACAATGGATATGTAAGTTGTAGTTTAATCATAAGAGAATTCTGCATGATAGTAAGAACAAATTCAGTCAACACTCCAAACCCATGGGTTCTATATCTTCAGGGTCTGCATCCGCATATATGGAGGGCCAACTGTATGCCATTTTATGTTAGAGATCTTGAACATCCACAGATTTTGGTATCCATGGGTGAGTCCAGAACCATTCCCCCATGGATACTAAGGGACAACTGTATGCTATTGCCATAGGAGTGACTTGTTTCAATATCCAAACATAATATTAAACAATGAAGACAGACACAGAAGACTATATTTATATTGTGTGTATATTAATTTCAAAAACAAGCAACCTTGATTTTTCCTGTTGAATGTCAGAATATTACCTCTCTAAAGAGGGGCAGGGATTGTGAGGGTGCTTAAGGAATGCTTCTGGAGTCTAGTATTGTAGTTTGATTTGACTTCTCTGATTAAAGAAATGTGCTTAATTATGGAAAATTCATTGAGTGTTACACTTTGGTAACTTTTTAAAAAAATACTTTATGCTTTAGTAAATGTAAAATATATACTTTAGAAAGTTGTTTCCATGTTTATATGAGATACCCCTCAGTACTCCCAAACATTGCCTGAATAAAATTTGAGAGTATGATTGGGAAAAACTCCAAGTATCTGTGCTAACTATGAATGTTAATTCATCGTGCACACTGAATCGGATAGCCTGGGAACATCATTTTCACGAGTTCAAAATAAATCTTTTTTTAACATTTAATCCATTTATTATTTATCATATCTGTTTCTACCTGTGTATATGTAATATAATTTTCCCCACCATATCAAATGTTCAGAAATTTGGAGTAATACCATAATAGCATTTCCTGATCTGCCAATCTAAAATTTTTATCAAACTATTTTTTATTTTTTTTATTTTCTCTCTCTCTCTCTTTTTAAAATTTATTTATTTTAATTGGAGGCTAGTTACTTTACAATATTGTATTGGTTTTGCCATACATCAACATGAATCCACCAGGGTGTACACGTGTTCCCAATCCTGAACCCCCTTCCCACTTCCCTCCTCATACCATCCCTCTGGGTCATCAAATTTAGGATAATCACGTTTTTAGATAACATAGGAAGACTGATAATAATCACGACTTCTTTCCTAACTCTTTGAAATATCCACCATGGGTGTACACGTGTTCCCAATCCTGAACCCCCTTCCCACTTCCCTCCTCATACCATCCCTCTGGGTCATCAAATTTAGGATAATCACGTTTTTAGATAACATAGGAAGACTGATAATAATCACGACTTCTTTCCTAACTCTTTGAAAGTGCTTAGAAATTCAGTCCAAAGTTGTGCCAGGATTTTCATTTATTTCCCTAACTTCTCATCCTGTTTGTTGTTGTTGTTGTTCTTGTTAGTTTATTTTTTTTATAAAATTCAGCAACTTACCCCACCCACAGTTTTGGTATATGGATATTTTGGTCCCAACTCCAGTTTTCTGATGCCAACTCTAACCTCAGTTATTACTCAAGAATCATCAATCTTATTCAATTACAACTATAAAAAATTACTCTGAGATTTAACTCACTTCCTCTGGAACCTTGAATTCACCTAAAGCTACCAATCACTTCTTACTCTTTCCTTGGTTTTTAAACGATTAATCATTTATTTATTCTTCTGTATTCAATTACAAGGAAGGGCCTCTTCAAAGATTGAGAGTACAAAAGCAGGCCAAGTTGAAAGACTATTGCTTACTCTGGTATTTATTAACATGGCACCATATTTTTTTTATGAATTTTTATTTTTTAGTTTGTTTTGCTTTACAATACTGTATTCATTTTGCTATACATTGACTCTTAAGCACAGATTTTTCTCTCATATATTCTCTTATTCTATTTGAAATTTATTGGCGTGCTGAGATTCATGGGGTCGCAAAGAGTTTGACACGACTGAGTGACTCAACTGAACGGAACGTAACTGTTTTCATCATTTCTACTTCTTTTATTTCTCCTGTGATTTTTATGATTTCTTCTACTAACTTTGGGTATTCTTATTTTCTCTGGTTGGTTTAGGTGTAAGGTTAGATTGGAGATTCTTCTTCTTTCTTGAGATAGGAATGTATTCCTATAAACTGCTTTTGCTGCATCCTATAGGTTTTAGGTTGTTGTGGTTTCATGATTGTTTATTTCTATTCATCTTTTCATTTCTTCTGTGATGTCCTGGTTATTTAGTAGCACATTTTTTAGCCTCCAGGTGTTTGTGTTTTTTACTTTTTCTCCCCTCTAATTGATTTCTAATCTCATAGTGTTAAAAAGATGCTAGAAACAATTTCAAATTTCTTTATTACCAAGGCTGGATTTGTGTCCTATGATGTGATATATCCTAGAGAATGTTCCTTGTGCACTTGAGAAGAAAATGTGCTCTGATTCTACTGCTTTCATATGCAATATCCTATAAATATCAACTAAGTTTATCTGGTCTAATGTGTTGTTTAAAGCTTGTATTTCCTTATTAATTTTCTTCCTGGATGACCTGTGTATTGGTGTAAATGGTGTATTAAAGTCACCTACAATTATTGTATTACTGTCAATTTCCCCTTTTGTGGTTGCTAGTATTTGCCCTATGTTTTGAGGTGCTCCTATTGTAGGTGTGTAAATATTTATAATTGTTATAGCTTTCTTCTTGGAATGACCCCTTGATCATTACATAGTATCTTTATGTAGTGTCCAAATGATAGACAAGTCTATCTTGTCTGATATGAATATTACTCCTCCAGCTTTGATTTCCATTTACATGGAACAGCTTTTCCCACCCACTTCCAGTCTATGTGTGTTCCCAGGTCTGAAGTAGGTCTCTTTTGTGAACAGAATGTGTATAGGAGAGTATAGGTCTTCTTCTCATATCCATTTAGCCAATCTATCTCTCAGTTGAAGTATTTAATCAACTTACACTTAAGGTAAGTGTTGATATGTATGTTCCTATCACCATTTTCTTAACTGCTTTGGGTTTGCTTTTGTAGGTTATTTCTTCTCGTGTTTCCTGCCGAAAGATGTTCCTTTAGCATTCATTGTAAAGCTGGGGTGGTGGTGCTGAACTCTCTCAGCTTTTGCTCATCTGTAAAGTTTTTGAAGTCTATGTTGAATCTGAATGGTATCCTTGCTGGGGACATTAATCTTGATGTAGGTTTTCCCCTTTTATCACTTTAAATATATCCTTCCTTCTTACCTGCAGGGTTCCTACTGAAGAATCAGCTAATAGTCTTATGGGGATTCCCTTGTTTGTTATTTGTTGCCTTTCCCTTGCTACTTTTAATATTTTTCTTTGAATTACAGTTTGGTCATTTTGGTTAATACATTATTGACTGGGGAGTTTTTGCAGAAAACTCATAACTGTGGCTTGAAATTTGTAAGTGAATACTGAAACACCCATGTTGGACTAAAATCAACAAGTTTTCTTTGCACTTAATGTACCTATTTGAAACCTGCAAAATGGTGAAGAACAGAGAAGCCTGGTATGCTGCCGTCCATGGGGTGGACACAACCTAGTGACTGAACAATAACATGTCTTACAGAAGCATTCTAGTACTTCGTTGAGAGTGTAACAAGCAGTATAGCAGGCACTTCTGTACAGGGAACAGAACATATATTACAAATATACCATATACCATCTGCACTTTTTCCTGGAAGAGCAGATGCTACACTTTCTGGCAATGATTTTTTTTTTCAGTCCTATGGGTATTATTTCCTCCAGAATATGTTATTCTATTGTACCTGATACTCAACAAGGTGGATATTTTCTTTTAGAAATGCCACAAGAAGGACCAGGTATGGGACTACCACTACATTCACCAGAATGGTCAGTGGCTACTGCCAACAAAAATTGCTTGTACATCATTTTATTCTATGTGTTAAGGCTACAAAAAATTTAAATGCATTGGATAAACCACAATTACTCAAATAGAAACCTACTTTCTAATACCATTTTTGAGGTTGCCAGAGGATACTGAAGTTTGCCAGGTATTAATTAGATCTATTAACTCATTATACTCTAAAATACAAATGGACTTAGCTATCTGATGGCCAGGTCTCCTGTTTTCTTTTCCTACTGATGCAGTTGAGGTGTTGTGAATAGTTGTCACCATGTGGACTAGCTACTTGTCTTTTCATTTAAGAAGAATCACTTCTCCCATCTATAAGAATGTCATTTCTTCCCTCTGTAGCTTTTCATTTCTCCTTTAACTGATTTGGTAGAACACGATTCTCTGTTACAGTCCCAGGAACTCTGGCTTTATTTTTCAATAATATTTCAGATGTAGACACACTGTTGTAAGAACTGTCTTAGTAACTATGGTATCATGAACCAAGATAAGGTTGTAGGACTGGTAATATGTTCCTTGCAGTTTCCTTTCTTCACCTGTATAAATCTCAAGGTTACATATACAACCAATTTCACTTTCACTAACCATCCTGATCAGAATTCATTCTATATTTTTTGTAAGTTTTCTAGGATTATAAAGTTTTTGAATCTGAGTCATCCTCTCCACTTTTTGGTACAAAATAATCCAAACTATGTTTAACTTTTCAGATTCTGTCTGGAGGAAGTGGAGTTTCTGAGTTAAAGTGGAGAAATGTCATTCTTTGTTTGAGCCTTCTTCTTGTAATACTCTTTGGAAAGTTAGGTGTTTCAAGTAAGGGACCAGTCAACCAATACTCTTTTCACTGTGACTTATTCTTCCTATCAAAATTATTAATTCAAGAAACTTCTTCAGGCCACTATTGGTTACATCAGTCCATTTTAAAGCCTTATCATATGTTTTATATGATTTTTCATTCTGTTGGTGATAATGTTTGAGAAGTGACCAACTCAAAACAATTATTATCAAAAATTCTGTTATTTCACTAACTTTGTGGGTTATTATATTCAAGTTATACCTGACATAGCTATAAAGCCTTCTAATATTCATGAAATGTTACCTTCAATCCACTCTTCTATAGAGGCAAAGAAGCATTCTCTAGCACATGAGTTTCATTTTCACTTTCCACATCAGAATTAGTCATTAACTTTTTTTGTCTTTTTGTTAGTCTATCATTCACATTGTCTGAATCTGAACTATATTCTGAAGAACTATCATCTTTTTAAACACTAAAATATACACTGTTTGGACAATCAGAGAAAATATCTGCATAAAATTCACCGAAAAATTCTTCACTCAAAATTCAACAATGCATCATTTTAAATACTTTTTTTTTAAGCTTTAGGGTAATAAACTTGTGTTTATAATATACACAAGGTTGGAATAAAACCTAACAAAGCAAAATGTGAATGATAATGACAACCATAACCCTCATTCAGTTTCAAGCTCTAACAGCTCTTCATGATGTTTATTGTATCCCCCTCTAAAAACGTATTTTATCTCCAGGCAACCCTGTGTTTAATGTGTCTTGGCATGTTTCTCCTTTGGTTTATCCTGTATGGGACTCTATGCACTTTCTGGACTTGGGTAGCTATTTCCTTTATCATGTTAGCAAACTTTTCGACTATAATCTCTTGAAATATCTTCTCAGATCTTTCTCTTGTTCTTCTGGGATTCTTAAAATTTGAATGTTAGTGTGTTTACTGTTCCAGAGGTCTCTAAGACCATCTTCACTTCTTTTCATTCTTTTTTCTTTATTCTGCTCCTTGGCAGTTATCTAGCTCACTTATTTTTCTACCTCAGTTATTCTGCTATTGATTCTTTCCAGTGTATCTTTCATTCATTCTGTTGTTCATCACTTTGTTCTTTAGTTTTTTGATGTCCTTATTAAACATTTCTTATATTTTCTTAATCCATGCTTCCATCCTGTTTCCAAGATTTGGGGATCATCTTTACTATCATTGCTCTGAATTTTTCTTTCAGGTAAATTACCTATTTCCTCTATATTCCTCTGGTCTTATAGGTTTTTACCTTGCTGCTTCATCTGTAATATAATTCTATCATTTCATTTATGTTGATGGGTGGGGCTGTGTTCCTGTTTGGCTTGAGGCATCCTGCTTTGGAGCCTGTGGGCAGCTGGGTGGAGTGAGGTCTTGGTGCCAAGATGAGGACCTCTGGGAAAGCTCACAATGATGAATATTCCCTGGAGTCCGAAGTTCTCTAGTAGTCCAGTGGCCCAGATTTTATGTTCCCACCACAGGGGCTTAGGTCCAACCCCTGGCCTGGGAAATCAGACCTTGCAAGCCACACTGTGGCAAAGAAAATAAAAAAGTATAGATAAAAATATTAAAAGTAAAATATAAAATAAAATAATAAAAGATAAAATTTTTTTAATTTAAAGATTAAAAACAACTAAAAATTTCCAGGTGCCTCTATTAGTGTCCTTGCCCCTGCAGGCTGGCTAGGGTACAGGCTTCCACAGGCATGCCTACAAAGCCCAGAACAACTTGAAGAGGCTTGAAGACATACAGCAGTCAGATCACCAGGACCCATGCAGCCCACAGATTTTGAGGGAAGCCGTGCTGAGGTCCATTAGGACCTGTGTGTTTAGAGGAGGTGGTAGAGGGTTCAGGCCCAGGAGCCAAGTGACCCTGAGACTTTGGCAGGGGTGAGGATCAGGCCTGGGATACAAGCAGTTTCGCTGGGGCCTGAGCAGGAGGCCCTAAGAGGGAAACCCTGGCTTGAGAGGTAGATGAGCCTGCACAGGCATGTCCTTCTCCCATTGCCCAAAGAGGCTGAGCCCAGGTGTGGAAAGGTCTTGCAATGGCAACCATGCCCTTTTGTGTGCCAATTAACAGTGGCACCTTGCTTCCACAGTGGCCTAGGCCTCCCTTGCTAACTTTCCTAGCTGGTTGTGGAGGCCTTCCCTCCTGTTGTCTCAGCCTGTCTCCTCACCAACAGCTGTGCCCTCCCTGGGGCCACTTGGCAAACCTCACTTTCTAGCACCTGCCTCCTCACCAAGAGACACATAACTCAGGCTGGGATGTGCAGGGTTGCAACACAGTGTACATAGGTCTTTCTGTATCTTGCCATCCACAGACCAGTTACTGCATTTCCCTCTGTTGCCCTGAAGGTCCCTCTTAGTCCCCACTGATTCCCTCACCATGAGTGGGCTTTTCTGAGTGGGGACATTCTCTTCTCATTCAGCTTCCCCTCAAGGGCACCAGCCCCATCCCACCTCAACTTTTATGCCCCCATTCCTTTACAATGTTCTATCTGGTTTCATGGGAATTTTTCTTGTCCAATTAGATGGCTGAGGTCCTCCACTAGTGTCCAGTAGGTGCTCTGTGAGAATTGTTATGATGTATTCTTGATGTACGTGTGAGGAGATGGGAACTTCACAACCTTCTACCATCTTCACTCTTTCTTTGGGCTTCACTTGTGGCTCAGCTGGTAAAGAATCAGCCTGCAATGTGGGAGACCTGGATTTGATCCCTGGGTTGGAAGAACCCCTGGAGAAGGGAAAGGCTACCCACTCCAGTATTCTGGCCTAGAGAATTCCATGGATTGTATAGTCCATGGGGTCAAAAAGAATTGGACACAACTGAGCAAATTTCACACACACACACACACACACACACATTGTGGCTCAGCTGGTAAAGAATCAGCCTGCAATGTGGGAGACCTGGATTTGATCCCTGGGTTGGAAGAACCCCTGGAGAAGGGAAAGGCTACCCACTCCAGTATTCTGGCCTAGAGAATTCCATGGATTGTATAGTCCATGGGGTCAAAAAGAATTGGACACAACTGAGCAAATTTCACACACACACACACACACACACACATCCTTTTTTTTTTTTAATTTTTTTACTTTACAATACTGTATTGGTTTTGCCATACATCAACATGGATCCACCATGGGTGTACATAAGTTCCCACTCCTGAATCCCCACCCCCCTACCTCCCTCCCCATACCATCCCTCTGGGTTATACCAGTGCACCAGCTTTTAATCACTATTTTATTCTGTCTTAAATTGAACCCATTGGAGGAGGTGAGCTCACAGTCTTCCTATTCTGCCATCTTGGACAGTCTTCTCCCCTACCTTGTAAAAAGAACAGTATCACATATATCTGCACAATATCCATACCATGCAGAACTCAGATTTCCTACTTCATTTCTTTTCTGTTTTTTAAGACAGAAAGAAATGTTACCGCATTTTTTTAATTTTTATTTTTACTTTATTTTACTTTACATTACTGTATTAGTTTTGCCATACATTGACATGAATCCGTCTCGGGTGTACATGAGTTCCCAATCCTGAAACCCCCTCCCACCTCCCTCCCCATATCAGCTCTCTGGATTATCCCCGTGCACCAGTCCCAAGCATCCTGTTTCCTGTATCGAACATAGACTGGCGATTCATTTCTTACATGATAGTATACATGTATCAGTGCCATTCTCCCAAATCATCCCACCCTCTCCCTCTCCCTCAAAGTCCAAAAGTCCATTCTATACATCTGTATCTCTTTTGCTGTCTCACATACAGGGTTATCATTACCATGTTTCTAAATTCCATATATATGTGTTAGTATACTGTATTGGTGCTTTTCTTTCTGGCTTACTTCACTCTGTATAATCGGCTCCAGTTTCATCCATCTCATTAGAACTGATTCAAATGTATTCTTTTTAATGGCTGAGTAATACTCCATTGTGTATATGTACTACAACTTTCTTATCCATTCATCTGCTGATGGACATCTAGGTTGTTTCCACATCCTGGCTATTATAAACAGTGCTGCAATGAACATTGGGGTACATGTGTCTCTTTCATTTCTGGTTTCCTCGGTGTTATGCCCAGCAGTGGGATTGCTGGGTCATATGGTATTTCTATTTGCAACTTTTTAAGGAATTTCCACACTGTTTTCCATAGTGGCTGTACTAGTTTGCATTCCCAGCAACAGTGTAAGAGGGTTCCCTTTAAGTTTTGGCCACAGCAATCAGAGCAGAAAAAGAAATAAAAGGAATCCAAATTGGAAAAGAAGAAGTAAAACTCTCACTGTTTGCAGATGACATGACCCTCTACATAGAAAACCCTAAAGACTCCACCAGAAAATTACTAATCAATGAATATAGTAAAGTTGCAGGATATAAAATCAACACACAGAAATCCCTTGCATTCCTACACACTAATAATGAGAAAGTAGAAAAAGAAATTAAGGAAACAATTCCATTCACCATTGCAATGAAAAGAATAAAATACTTAGGAATATATCTACCTAAAGAAACTAAAGACCTATATATAGAAAATTATAAAACACTGATGAAAGAAATCAAAAAGGACACTAATAGATGGAGAAATATACCATGTTCATGGATCAGAAGAATCAAAATAGTGAAAATGAGTATACTACCCAAAGCAATCTACAGAAAGAAGAATGGAACTGGAGGAATCAACCTGCCTGACTTCAGGCTCTACTACAAAGCCACAGTCATCAAAACAGTATGGTACTGGCACAAAAACAGAAATATAGATCAATGGAACAAAATAGAAAGCCCAGAGATAAATCCACACACCTATGGACACCTTATCTTCGACAAAGGAGGCAAGAATATACAATGGAGTAAAGAGAATCTTTTTAACAAGTGGTGCTGGGAAAACTGGTCAACCACTTGTAAGAGAATGAAACTAGATCGCTTTCTAACACCACACACAAAAATAAACTCAAAATGGGAAAATTGTTTAAAAATGACAACAAATATGTTTGTCTCTTAATAAGAAGATAAATTTTGCTGCAATAATACTGATAATTATTATTACTAAGATTGGAAACATAAATGGGCTGATTCTAAATGTAGGTGAGGCATGGGCTCAAGAGAGCAGAAGAGATAGTGAAGACAACAAAAATTCAAAACATCTATTTTCAGGGCAGCAATGGAGACGCATTCCTGGGGATCCCTGGTAGCTCAGCTGGTAAAGAATCTGCCTGCAATGCAGGAAACCCAGGTTCAATTCCTGGGTTGGGAAGATTCCCTGGAGAGAGACAGGCTACCCACTCCAGTATTCTTGGGCTTATCTGGAGGCGCAGACTAAAAAGAATCTTCCTGCAATGTGGGAGACCTGGGTTCAATGCCTAGGTTGGGAAGATTCCCTAGAGAAGGGAACAGCTACCCACTCCTGTATTGCCTGGAGAATTCCATGGATAGAGGAGCTTGGCGGGCTACAGTCCATGGGGTCACAAAGAGTCAGACATGACTGAGAGTCTTTCACTTCACTTCACAATGGAGATGCAGACATACAGAACAAGCTTGTGGGCACAGTGGGGGAAGGTGAGGGAGGGACAAATTGAGAGAGTAGCATTGAAACATACACTGCTGCTGCTGCTGCTGCTGCTGCTGCTGCTGCTAAGTCACTTCAATCATGTCCGACTCTGTGCAACCCCACAGATGGCAGCCCACCAGGCTCCCTCATCCCTGGGATTCTCCAGGCAAGAACACTGGAGTGGGTTGCCATTTCCTTCTCAATGCATGAAAGTGAAAAGTGAAAGTGAAGTTGCTCAGTCATGTCCAATTCTTCGCGACCCCATACTGCAGCCCACCAGGCTCCGCCATCCCTGGGATTCTCCATGCAAGAGTACTGGAGTAGGGTGCCATTGCCTTCTCCAGAAACATACACTACAATATGTAAAATAGATAGCCAATGGAAATTTGTTGTGTGATCCAGGGAGCTCTAACTCTGTGCTCTGTGACAACCTAGAGGGGTGGGATGGGGTGGACTATGGGAGGGAGCTTCAAGAGGGAGGGGGACACATGTATACCAATGGCTGATTCATGTTGCTGTATGGCAGAAACCAACATAATATTGTAAAGCAATTATCCTCCAATTAAAAAAATAAATTTTTTAATTAAAAAAAAAAAACAAAATGCAAACTCCATCAGAGTGTCTGTACTCTGTCATTCCTCAGCTGGCAACTTCAAGTGAGTTATCCAACCTCTCCCAGTCTCAGTTTTATTCATCTTTAAGAATAATAATATAACCTCCTCTATTAGGATTCAGCGTGGATAAAATGTCACACAAAAAGCAATTAGAACATTGCTTAGTAATGTAAGTGTTTAACAAGCTCATGTTATTATAATAAATACAATGAGAGTTTTGCTCATGGAGTCTCTATTTTAATTCCTTGCTAGAACCATTTTCAGTTTGTTTAAGCCCAGGGAATTGTAAACTAATTGTAAAGGGATTTCAATTTCAATTCCTTTAGTCAGTGGGCTCAGTGATTTGTTCAAAGCCTTCTTCCTTTATGAGGTGGATCCAGAACCTCTTCCCAGGTGGCACAGTGGTAAAGAATCCATCCATCAATGCAGAAGATGCAGGAGACATGGGGTCAATTCCTGGGTCATGAAGATGCCCTGGAAAAGGGAATGTCAGCCCACTCTAGAGAATTCCATAGTCAGAGGAGCCCTAAGGGCTACAGTCCTTAAGGTTGTAAAGAGTCGGACAGTACTGAGCACACACAGGCACGCATCAGAACCTCTAGGATGCGTGAGACCATCAGGGTCATAGCGCCGTTCAGTCCTGCTGCTCACATAACATGCTTCCTGCTTCAGCTCCACCCCCAACCCCACCAGAAAGGAAACGTTAAAACTGAAAGCAGAGCTGAAGAAGGACACTGTTGGGGTAAGAAGAGATTTTATGGCTGGATAGAGGTGGTCAGATGTGGTCATGGAATGAGAGATAAGGGAGCCAGGGATTGAAGTGAAATAGTGAGCATGCTGATGGTGGGTCAAAGCCTGTGGTCAGACAGGATGCAAAACCGGTCGAAGCACAGAAACTCCTCAACAGCAGGCACCGGCACTGGTGTTCTCTGGTGCTACTGGAACCACTTGTATTACGATGCAGTCACTGGTAATCCTATAAACCCAGCCTGGACTCCCTACCCATCTACCCCTCTATATTTATTGTTGTAGTGTTTTGTTGTTCTTAAAATGTCTGTAAGCATGGCTTGTGGGATCTTAGTTCCCGACCAGAGATTGAACCCTTGTGCCCGGCAGTGGAAGTGCAGAGTCCTAACCACGGGACCCCACCAGGGAAAAGTCCCTGTTGTTCGTTTTCTTTTTTCAAATAAAATACTGTGATATTTGACAGTACTGGTACTGCTTTGCGTGTGTGTTTCTTAATTTATTGATCTTTTAACTGAAGGATAAGTGCTTCACAGAATTTTGTGGTTTTCTGTCAAACATCAACATGAATCAGCCATAGGTCCTGTTGTTCTTTTTAACAGCATTATTGAGATATATTTCACCTACCATTAAATTCACCTTTTAGTGTTTACAATTCAGGGCTTTTAATATACTCACAGAATCATACAACCATGATAACAGAAAAGTTTATCACCAAAAACAAACCCCACACTTGTTAACAGGTATTTCTCACTCTACCCTCCCCATAGCTCCCACTGTCTGACCCACTGTCTGTCTCTATGGATTTGCCTGTTCTGGACTTTCATGTAAAGGGAATCATATACATGGGTGTTTGTGATTGGCTTCTTTTGCTCAGCCTACTATTCCAAGGTTCATTTATATTGTAGCATGCATAAATACTCCATTCCTTCGTATGGCTGAATAGCATCCTCTTGGATGGCTATATCACATTTTGTTTATCCAATTATCAGATGGCAGATATTTGGGTTGTTTCTCCTAATTGGCTATTATGAATAATGCTGCTTCAAACATTCACCTACAAGTTTTTCTAAGAATACATGTTTTTATTTCTCTTGCGTTTATGCCTAGGATTGGGATTGCTTGGTCATAAGATAATTTCATGATTATTTTGAGACACTTCCAAACTGTTTCCCAAAGGAATCTTTCCCAACAGCAATGTATTAGAATCCCCATTTTCCCACAGCTTTGCCAACACTTATTATTGTCCTATTCTGTTAAAACCATCCTAGTGGATGTGATGTAGTCCCTTGTTGTGGTTTTGATTTCCCATTTCCCTAATGACAGTGATTTTGAGTATCTCTTCATGTGCTAACTGGCCATTTGTATTTCTTCTTTTCAGAAGTGTATATTCAACTCCTTTACCCATTTTTCAATTGACTATTTTTCTTTTTACTAACTTACTAAGTTGTAAGTTCTTTATATAATCTAGATACAAATCCCTTACCAGACGTGTGATTTGCAAATGTTTCATCCCATTCTGTAGGTGTTCTTTTCACTTTTTTGACAGTATCTTTTGATATATAACAGTATTACAATTTGATGATTTCCAATTTATCATTTTCTGTTTTATTGCTTATGTCTTCAACTCATATCTAATAAAACACTGTCTAATCTTAGAAGATTTTACTATTACGTTTTCCTATAAGAGTATTACGGTCTTAACACTTACATTTAGGTTTCTGATCCATTTTGAGTTAGTTTTTGTATACGGCATGAAGTTGGTATTCAATTATTCTTTTGCAGATTGATATCTAGTTGTTCCCTCACCATTTGTTGAAAAGAATGTTCTTCCATAATGGAAAGAACATGCCAAATTGTCTTGGCACTCTTGTCAAAAATCAATTGATCAGAACTATAAAGGTCTTTTTGGACTCTATCCCTCTATCTTGCTTCAACTGCAAACCCAGAAGATTGCAGAGTCAGAAAATGAATCCAGACCATGGAAATTCTCCATGTGAGTACAGTGTAACTGGTCAGTTTTTCCTTGGCTGCCTCCCAGGCCTTGGAGTATTTGGTGGGTTTTCCATTGACAGGCACCTGCTAATGGAAATGAACACTTGAATGGTCACCAATGGCCATCTATAAATCAAATTAATTTGCTGTGCTTTAAGGACAATTCTCTGATTTTCAACATATTATCCACCTCTCTTTGAAACTTGGCTTCATTCTTCTCCTACCCATATGGTTGGTTTTAAGTCTACTTCACCAAGTTAAATGATAGAGGGATCCATCTTTAGCCCTCTTTTTTTTTTTTTTAATTTAAAAGCTTCCAGTTGCCATTCAATATCTATGCTTGTACCTTTGTAATAGCAAAACCTCAAGTCTAGCTGGACACATTGCTTCAAACCTAACTTATATTTCCCAACTTTTCTGGTAGTTATGTGACTAAATTCAGGCAGTACTGTAAGCAAAAATGTGACATTGGGAAATTCCTTTAAAAGTTAGGAAGTGCATACTTAATTTGTTCTTCCTTTTGCTGGTAATCTTGAATGCAGTTGGCATGGCTGGAGCCCCAGTTACCATCTTGGACTATAAGGGTAAGGCAACACCCTACAAATGGCAGAGTAGAGAACATGAAGAAAATTGGATGTTGATGACGTTACGAAATTGCCGTAACAATTCTAGACACACATCTAAGTAATCCTTCCTAATCCTTCCTCTGGACTTCTGTAAGAGAAGCCAAAAACATTTTTAACATTTTTAAGTCACAATAATTTTGGATTTTAAACTCTTTTTAAAAAGATGACATGCTGTATATTATGTCCCCAGAACTCTTTCTTTCTATAACTGGAAGACTGTACTTTTCGATCACCTTCATTCATTTCACCTCCCTACTACCCCGAACTCTGGCAACCACCAATCTGTTCTGTGTCTATATCTGTTCTATATTATCTGTGTCAATGATTTAGTTTTCTGTTTGGGCCTTTCATTTGGTATTTAGACTCCATATATAAAAGATATATCGTACAGTATTTAACTTTCGCTGTCTAAAATATTTCACTTAAACATAAGGTTTTCAAGGTCCATCCACGCTATAATGACTGACAAGGTTTTCTTCTTTTTATGGCTGAATAGTATTCCACTGAGTGTGTATATAAATATACATATATAATATGCCATTGTGTGTGTGTGTGTGTGTGTGTGTGTGTATATAAAACACATCTTTTTTTCTAGTCTTCTGCTAATGGACACAGGTTGCTTCATTGTCTCAACTATT
This sequence comes from Aepyceros melampus, assembly GCA_006408695.1. Classification (NCBI taxonomy): domain Eukaryota; kingdom Metazoa; phylum Chordata; class Mammalia; order Artiodactyla; family Bovidae; genus Aepyceros; species Aepyceros melampus. The sequence continues at coordinate 330,336 of SJXQ01013040.1, forward strand.
ATAAATTATGCAACGCTATGAGGAGGTAGGTGTCTTTTTTTAAAATAGTGATTTTTTTTCCTTCAGATAAATACCCATCATATGGTAGTTCTGGGGTCCTTTTAGAGTTTAATGAAGTTGATTATTTTTTTTTCTTCCAGTTTTATTGAGATATAATTGACATACAGGTTTGTATAGGTTTAAGGTGTATAGCATAATGATTTGACTTACATGCATCATGAAATTATTATCACAATAAGTTTAGTTAACATCCATCATCTCATGTAGATAGAAAATTAAGGAAATAGAAAAAAAAAAATGCCCTTGTGATGAGAACTCAGGATCTACTCTCTTACCAGCTTTTGTATATAACTTGCTGCTGCTGCTAAGTCGCTTCAGTTGTGTCCGACTCTGTGCAACTCCATGGACGGCAGCCCACCAGGCTCCCCTGTCCCTGGGATTCTCCAGGCAAGAACACTGGAGTGGGTTGCCATTTCCTTCTCCAGTGCATGAAAGTGAAAAGTGAAAGTGCAGCCGCTCAGTCGTGTCTGACTCTTAACGACCCCATGGACTGCAGCCCAACAGGTTCCTCCTTATATAACTTAGAGGAGTGATAATTGTATTTTTCATGTTTCACATTACATCCCTAGTGCTTATTTATCTTATACCTGGAAGTTTGAGGCCTCCCTGGTGGTTTAGACAGTAAAGAATCTGCTGCAATGTGGGGAACCCAAGCTCAATCCCTGTGTCGGGAAGATCCCCTGGAAGAGGGCACAGCAACCCACTCCAGTATTCTTGCCTGGAGAATCTCATGGACAGAGAAGCCTGGTAGGCTACAGTCCATGGTCGTAGAGAGTCAGATACAACTGAATGACTCACACACACACAATCTTTGACTGCCTTCATCTGCTTCCCCCTCCTTCAACATCTCTCATCTCTGGCAACCACAAATTTGATCTCTTCTTCTTGGGCTTGTTTGTTCATTTTTGAAGTATAATGACTTTCAACACTATGTCATTAATAGTTCTTGATAAACAGCATAGTGATTTGATATTCTGTACATTTCAAAGTGACCACCATAATAGCTAGAGTACTGTTGTTGCTATTGTTTCGTTGCAAAGTCCTGTCCAACACTTTGCAATCCCATGGACTACAGTCCAACAGGCTCCTCTATCCATGAGATTTCCCAAGCAAGAATGCTGGAGTGGGTTTCCATTTCCTTCTCCAGGGGATCTTCCCAACCCAGGGACTGAACCCCAGTCTCCGTCTTGGCAGGCAGATTCTTTACCACTGAGCCACTTGGGAAGACCCCTAGTTACATTATGTCACCAAAAAATTACACTACATAGTTATTGACTATATTCCCTACACTATACATTTCATACCCTGACTCATTTATTTTACAACTGGAAGTTATCTTTAAATCTCCTTCACCTATTTATTTTCTCCCTCTGCTCTTCTTCCCTTCGGCAACCACCTGTTTCTTCTCTGTATCTATGACTCTGATTTTGTTATGTTTATTTGTTTCTTTTGGGGGGTGGATTCCATATATAAGTGAAACCGTACACTGCATTCTTTCAGTCTGACCTATTTCACTTAGCATAACATCTTCTATAACATCAATCTTGTCACATATCACAAGATGCCATTCTTTGAGCAGGCTGAGTAATAATCCATTGTGTGCATGTGTACGTGTGAGTGTCTGTATCTCACATCATTTTTAACCATTCATTTATTATGGGCACTTAGGTTACTTCCATATCTTGGTTATCACAAATAATGCTGCAATGAACATACATCCTGAAAGATGATGCTGTGAAAGTGCTGTACTCAATATGCCAGCAAATTTGGAAAACTCAGCAGTGGCCACAGGACTGGAAAAGGTCAGTTTTCATTCCAGTCCCAAAGAGAGGAATGCCAAAGAATGCTCAAACTACTGCACAATTGCCCTCATCTCACACGCTAGTTAAGTAATGCTCAAAATTCTCCAAGCCAGGCTTCAGCAATAACGTGAACTGTAAACTTCCAGATGTTCAAGCTGGTTTTACAAAAGGCAGAGGAACCAGAGATCAAATTGCCAACATCCGCTGGATCATGGAAAAAGCAAGAGAGTTCCAGAAAAACATCTATTTCTGCTTTATTGACTATGCCAAAGCCTTTGACTGTGTGGATCACAATAAACTGTGGAAACTTCTTAAAGAAGTGGGAATACCAGACCATCTGACCTGCCTCTTGAGAAATCTGTAATGCAGGTCAGGAAGCAACAGTTAGAACTGGACATGGAACAACAGACTGGTTCCAAATAGGAAAAGGAGTACGTCGAGGCTGTATATTGTCACTTTGCTTATTTACCTTCTATGCAGAGTACATCATGAGAAATTCTGGGCTGGAGGAAGCACAAGCTGTAATCAAGATTGCCGGGAAAAATATCAATAACCTCAGATATGCAGATGACACCACCCTTATGGCAGAAAGTGAAGAGGAACTAAAGAGCCTCTTGATGAAAGTGAAAGAGGAGAGTGAAAAAGTTGGCTTAAAACTCAACATTCAGAAAACTAAGATCATGGCATCTAGTCCCATCACTTCATGGCAAATAGATGGGGAAACAGTGGAAACAGTGGCTGACTTTATTTTGGGGGCTCCAAAATCACTGCAGATAGTGATTGCAGCCATGAAATTAAAAGACGCTTACTCCTTGGAAGAAAAGTTATGACCAACTTAGACAGCATATTCAAAAGCAGAGACATTACTTTACCAACAAGGTCTGTCTAGTTTCCACTGGTCATGTATGGATGTGAGAGTTGGACTGTAAAGAAGGCTGAGTGCCGAAGAATTGATGCTTTTGAACTGTGGTGTTGGAGAAGACTCTTGAGAGTCCCTTGGGCTGCAAGGAGATCTGACCAGTTCATTCTAAAGGAGATCAGTCCTGGGTGTTCATTGGAAGGACTGATGCTGAAGCTGAAACTCCAGTACTTTGGCCACTGATGTGAAGAGCTGACTCATTTGAAAAGACCCTGATGCTGGGAAAGATTGAGGGCAGGAGGAGAAGGGGATGACAGAGGACGAGATGACTGGATGGCATCACTGACCTGATGGACATGGGTTTGGGCGAACTCTGGGTGTTGGTGATGGGCAGGGAGGCCTGGCTTGCTGCAGTTCATGGGGTCGCAAGGAGTCAGACACGACTGAGCGACTGAACTGAACTGAACTGATCTGAACATACAGGTGCATGTATTGTTTCTAGTTAGTGTTTTCATTTTCTTCAGATAAATACTCAGAAGCAGAATTACTGGATTATTGAGCAGTTCTATTTTTAATTTTTTTGAGGAATATCCATTCTGTTTTCCTAACAACTGCATCACTTTACATTCCCACTAATAATGCATGAGGGTTCCCCATTTAGCCCCATCCTTACCAACACTTGTTGTTTTTTGATCACAGCCATTCTGATAGATGTGAGATGAGATCTTATAATGGTTTTAAATTGAATTTCCCAGATGATTAGTGAGTGATTTTGAGCACCCTCTCATAAACCTGTTGGCTATTGGTATGTCATTTTTTGGAAAAAGATCTATTCCAGTCCTCTGCTCATTTTATATCTGGTTGGTTGCATGAGTTCTTTATATACTATGAATATGAACCCTTATCAGATACATGGTTTGAAAATATTTTCTCTATCACATAGGATGCTTTTTCATTTTGTTAATTGTCCTCTTTGATGTGAGGAGCTTTTCAGTTTGATATAGCCCAATTTTTTCTTTTGCTGTCTTTTTCTTTAACACAAATCCAAAAAATTATCATCAAAAGCTAAACTCCTGTGTTTTATTCTTGGAGCTTTATAGTTTCAGCTCTTTGTTTTTGTTGTTCAACTGCTCAGTCATGTATGACTCTGCAACCACATGGACTGAAGCATGCCAGGCTCCCCTGTCCATTATTAAATCCCGGAGTCTGCTCAAACTCATGTCCATAGAGCCGTCCAACCATCTCATCCTCTTTCATCTTCTCCATCCTTCAATCTTTGCCAGCATCAGGGGATTTTCTAATAAGTTGGTTCTTCCTATCATGTGGCCAAAGTATTAGAGCTTCAGCTTCAACATCAGTCCTTCCAATGAATATGCAAGTTTGCTTTCTTTTAGGATTGACCGGTTGGATTTCCTTGCAGGCCAAGGGACTCTCAAGAATCTTCTCTAATATCACAGTTCCAAGGCATCATCAGTTCATTGGTGCTCAGCCTTCTTTATGGTCCAATTCTTACATCCATTCATGAGCACTGGAAAAACCATAGCTTTGACTAGAAGGATCTTTGTTGGGAAAATAATGTCTCTGCTTTTTAACACACTGTCTAGGTCTGTCATAGCTTTTCTTACAAGGAGCAAACGTCTTTTAACTTCATGGCTACAGTCACCACCTGCAGTAATTTTGGAGCCCAAGAAAATAAAATTTGTTATCGTTTCTGTTGTTTCCCCAACTATTTGCTGTAAAGTGATGGGACCAGATGCCATGATCTTAAAGTTTTTTGAATGTTTTCAGCTAGCTTTTTCACTCTCCTCTTTAACCTTCAATAAGAGGCTCTGTAGTTCCTCTTCACTTTCTGCCATAAGGGTGGTTTCATCTGCATATCTGAGGTTATTGATATTTCTCCCAGCAACCTTGATTTCAGCTTGTTCTTCACCCAGTCTGGCATTTTGCATGATGTACTCTGCATATAAGTTAAATAAACAGGATGAAAATGTACAGTCTTGATGTTCTCTTTCCCAATTTTGAACCAGACTGTTGTTCCATGTCCAGTTCTAACTGTTAAATTTGACCTGTGTACAGGTTTCTCAAAAGACAGGTCAGGTGGTCTGGTATTACCATCTCTTTCAGAATTTTCCACAGTTTATTGTGATCCATACAGTCAAAGGCTTTAGTGTAGTCAGTGAAGCAGAAGTAGATGTTTTCCTGGAATTCTCTTGCTTTTTTGATGATCCAACAGATGTTGGCGGAGAAGGCAATGGCAGCCCACTCCAGCACTCTTGCCTGGAAAATCCCATGCATGGAGGAGCCTGGTGGGCCGCAGTCCATGGGGTCGCTAAGAGTCGGAAACGACTGAGCGACTTCACTTTCACTTTTCACTTTCATGCATTGGAGAAGGAAATGGCAACCCACTTCAGTGTTCTTGCCTGGAGAATCCCAGGGATAGGGAGCCTGGTGGGCTGCTGTCTATAGGGTCGCACAGAGTCAGACATGACTGAAGCGACTTAGCAACAGCAGCAGCAGCAACAGACGTTGGAAATTTGATCTCTGGTTCCTCTGCCTTTTCTAAACCCAGCTTGAATTTCTGGAAGTTCACGGTTCACGTACTGTTGAAGCCTGGCCTGGAGAAATTTGAGAATTAATTTGCTAGCGTGTGAGATGAGTGCAACTGTGCAGTAGCTTTAGCATTCTTTGGCATTGTCTTTCTTTGGGATTGGAGTGAAAACTGACGTTTTCCAGTCCTGTGGCCACTGCTGAGTTTCCCAAATTTGTTGGCATATTGAGTGCAACATTTTAACAGCATCAGCTTTTAGGATTTGAAATAGCTCAACTGGAATTCCATCACCTTCACTAGCTTTGTTCATAGTGATGATTCCTAAGACCCACTTAACTTCACATTCCAGAATCTCTGGCTCTAGGTGAGTGATCATATCATTGTGGTTATCTGGGTTGTGAAGATCTTTTTGTATAGTTCTTCTGTGTATTCTTGCCACCTCTTCTTAATATCTTCTGCCTCTGTTAGGTCCATACCATATCTGTGTCCTTTATTGTGCCCATCTTTGCATGAAATGTTCCCATGGTATCTCTAGTTTCTTGAAGAGATCTCCAGTCTTTCCCATTCTATTATTTTCTTCTATTTCTTTGCATTGATCACTGAGAAAGCCGTTCTTATCTCTCCTTGCTATCCATTAGAACTTTGCACCCAAATGGATGTATCTTTCCTTTTCTCTTTTGCCTTTCACTACTTCTCTTCTTTTCACAGTTATTTGTGAGGCCTCCTCAGACAACCATTTTGCCTTTTTGCATTTCTTTTTCTTGGGGATGGTCTTGATACCTGCCTCCTGTACAATATCATGAACCTCCGTCCTTAGTTCTTCATGCACTCTATCAGATCTAATCCCTTGAATCTATTTCTCACTTCTACTATATAATCGCAAGGGATTTGATTTAGGGCATAACTGAATGGTCAAGTGGTTTTCCCTAATTTCTTCAATTTAAGTCTGAATATGGTAATAAGGAGTTCCTGATTTGAGCCACAGTCAGCTCCCCGTCTTGTTTTTGCTGACTGTATAGAGCTTCTCCATCATTGGCTGCAAAGAATATAATCACTCTGATTTAGATATTGACCATCCAGTGATGTCCTTGTGTAGAGCCTTCTCTTGTGTTGTTGAAAAAGAGTGTATGCTATGACCAGTGAGTTCTCTTGGCAAAACTCTATTAGCCTTTGCCCTGCTCCATTCTGTACCCCAAGGTCAATTTTGCCTGTTACTCCAGGTATTTCTTGACTTCCTACTTTTGCATTCCAATCCCCTATAATGATATATTGGGCTTCCCTTGTGGCTCAGCTGGTAAAGAATCTGCCTGCAATGAGGGAGACATGGGTTCTGTCCCTGGTTGGGAAGATCCCCTGGAGAAGGGAAAGGCTACCCACTTCAGTATTCAGCCCTGGACTGTGTAGTCCATGGGGTCAGAAAGAGTCAGACACGGATAAGCAACTTTCACTTTCACTTTCCCCTATAATGATAAAAGGACATCTTTTTTGGGTGTTAGGACATCTTTTTTGAGACTTCACAGAGTTTGTGAATAAAAGGAAAGTAATCCAGAAGAATGTTGATTCACAAATGCAAAGATCTAAAAGTCTGTGGTTAGGGGCTAAGAAACTAGAAACTTGGTCCCAAGATCACTTCTAACAAGCTGAGTTTGAACAAGTCACTTATCTCTCTGGTCTTCCGTTTTTGAATCTGAAAATGAATGGATTGAACTGACCTATAAACTTTTTCATCTTTTTACCTCAATGATTCTGCTTCCACAATATTCATATTCACTGTTTTTCTTATTACATAAGCAGTATAAGTCCATTGTGTAGTTATAACAAATAAATAATAGAAAAATTAAAGTTTAAAAAAGTTTGTGGTTATTTTAAAAATGAGTTATTAGGTGTGGCTAGAGTAGGCCACTGTGTTTGTGTGTGTAAGAGAGTCAGAGAGAAGGCAAAGCCTAAGAAGCAGAAAGGATGATAATGTTGCAAGGAAATAGAAGTTTGGGGTCTTGTCAAACTAAGAATTTGTTTTTTAGTTTATAAATCAGAGGTAGAAAATACATTCCAATCCTTATGCCAATTTTAGTTTGTCTGTTTAAGCCACAATGTTGAGAAGAATTTTGAATCTACACCTGAGATCATCAGGAAAAGTGACATAAAGTATTATAAATATATACATGAACTTAGGAGGTGTGATGATTAATTTTATGTGCCAACTTGACTGGGCTGTGATGCCCAGATACATTATCAGACATTACTCTAAATATTTCTATGAGGTTGTTTTGGATGAGATTAACATTTAAAAGAAAATTTAAAAAAACTTCCTCACATTGCCAATGCATAATTCTCCTGTATTAGGCATGATTCTCAAAAGAAACAAAAATAGGCATGTATATGTGGATTTATTTTACAGAGGCTGTGGAGGTTGATTGTAGAGGCTGACCAGTCCAAAATCTGCTGAGTGGATCAGTAGGCTGCCAACTCAGGAATGAGCCAAAGCTGCAGTTCAAGCCCAAAAATCATCAGCTGCAGAATTCTTTCTCACTCAAGAGCTTTCAAGTGATTGGATGAGATCCACCCACATGATGGAGGGCATCTGCTTTACTAAAATCTATGAATTAAAAGTGTCACATAAATAGCCACTGCCTCAAGTCTTCTGGAAAAAGTAAGTTTGGGAGGGGAGATAAATTCTAAAAAATCATGTTGGTCTCAGTTGAGTTCAGTTGCTCATTTATGTCCTACTCTTTGCAACCCCATGAACCACAGCATGCCAGGCCTCCCTGTCCATCACCAACTCCTGGAGTTTACCCAAACTCATGTCCATTGAGTCGGTGATGCCATCCAACCATCTCATCCTCTGTCCCCTTTTCCTGTCCTCAATCTTTCCCAGCATCAGGGTCTTTTCAAGTGAGTCAGCTCTTTGCATCAGGTGGCCAAGGTTGGAGTTTCTACCTTTAAAATACATGCAACTTCCAACCACTTTTTGGCTCATTCGCAGGTACACTCTGGGACATACTACCATATTCTTTCCTCTGGATACTGCTGCTGCTGCTGCCAAGTCACTTCAGTCGTATCCGACTCTGTGCGACCCCATAGACAGCAGCCCACCAGGCTCCCCCGTCCCTGGGATTCTCCAGGCAAGAACACCGGAGTGGGTTGCCATTTCCTTCTCCAGCACATCAAAGTGAAAAGTGAAAGTGAAGTCACTCAGTCATGTCCAACTCTTAGCAACCCCATGGACTGCAGCCCACCAGGCTCCTCTGTCCATGGGATTTTCCAGGCAAGAGTACTGAGTGGGGTGCCATTGCCTTCTTCAGGATATTGCAGTAGTCCCTTACTCATCTCACTTCCCTTGATCCTCTATTGACTATTCTCAAAACTGCAATAGGATACACTTTGGAAATATATATAAGATCAGTTTGCCCATATATTCAAAAATTTTCAAAGGCTCACAACCTGAACAAAAGCCAACATCATCATAGTGGTCCTCAAGCTTGTAGAGGGTCTGCCCTACCTCATTTACCCTCTGTGCTTGTTCTAATCACAATGGCCTCTACCATTTTACAGAGCCCTGGTACAAATCAGGACCTTTGGTACTAGCCACTCCCTCTCCCTAAGTACTCTGCCCAGAGAACTATAGGGCTCACGCCTTCAACCCTTTCAAGTCTTGAAGTAAATGCCACCTTCTCAATGAGGTCTATCCCACCAATCCTATTGAAAATGGCACTCTGTCACTTTCCCACTTACCTTGTTTGCTTTTTTATTTCTATTTCAATGGCAGTCAAGAATATTATAGGAGTTCATTTACTATTTACTAAATGAATACACACTATACTTTTAATTCAAATATTGGCCAAAGACTGGACTCCATTCTCTGGTCAAGCAAGGGCCCTTAAGGGGCCACAGTCTTACCACCAGCCAAGACTTCAGTTTTGTCACTACTGCTTAAGTTTGGATACAGGAGCAACTGACTTTTTCACCCCTGTGAGGGTGTAAATTCTGAGACTCCCAGTCAAAACAGTTTGGCACCACAGGTAGAGAAGTTCTTCAGCAAAGAAGCAAATCTTCAGCAGGTCTATTTCTGCTTGAAATATTCATCTAAATTCAGTTGAATGTCTCTCTCTATCTTAAGTCTTCTCTAAAATCATTGTGTAGCAGAGAAGACTTTCTCACATTCTCAGTTTGTTGAACTTTCCCCCTTATGTCTGACTTCAGTCCATAGGTGGTATGTTTTCCAATGGGATAGTTTGTCAATGTTCTACTATGACATTACAATGGTCAATGACTCTCTAGAATACAGAATCTGCACCATCTATTACTCAACTGCCTCTGCTATGCTACTGCTATGTTTTCTTTCTTTCTTTCTTTCTTTCTTTTTATTGCAGCATTCCATTACTAGTACCAAATCCTACTAAAGAGTTAGGAATGTTTGGCTGAATATTTAAGAGAAAAAAACTGGCTTAAACAAAATACAAGTTTATCCATCTCTTATGCAATAAAACACACAAGAGATGAAAGCATCTTTAATTGCTCAGCTCCAACTAAAAGTATGGTCTTCATTTTTACAGTTCAAGCAATATGCTAGAGCTCCAATCATATCCTCTTTTTTCCAGGTAGTGTATAAAGGAAAGGGGTATGAAAAAAAAATCCTATCATTAACAAGACTTCTAGGAATTTACAGGCAACATTGATGCTTATTTTTTTATTGGTTAAATAGGTTTCTTGGCCATTCCCAGATTCAAGGAAAGCAGTGAGAAGGAGTCTTTTATCATGAAGGAAAGAGGCTTTGTGAAAAATCAGGATTCCCATTTCGAACAAAGAAGGGATATTGGGACAACTAGAAATTCTGCTATAAAAATCAATCTATAACTTTCCAAGAGAGAAGATAAAGTATAAAATTATAGTCTAATAATTGGAATCTAGAAGACTCTCCAAGCATTACTGCATATCATCCTATAGCTTTGAGACTTATCTATCCTACTTAGCCTCACAGCATGCTGTGAAAAGACCAAAATCCAAATGAGACACAACATCCCGCTGGACCTCTTGCATCCATCACAGAACATACTATGGTTCTTGTTAAACAAAGTGTTCAGACAGATTAGCAAAGCTCTTGTTCACCAGAACTATAAAGTGAAGAATATGACATATAGTGTGAAAACACCACTCTTGATACAGTTCTCTGCTTTTCATTCCAACTTAGGAAAAAATTTCTAAGCATCATGTTTTTTGCCTTTGGTTAAATATCATGCTCTCCTGAAATATTGAAAGAAATGAGTATTAGTTCAGTTCAGTTCAGTCATGCAGTCGTGTCCGACTCTTTGCGACCCCATGAATTGCAGTACGCCAGGCCTCCCTGTCCATCACCAACTCCCGGAGTTCACTCAGACTCACGTCTATCAAGTCCATGATGCCATCCAGCCATCTCATCCTCGGTCGTCCCTTCACCTCCTGCCCCCAATCCCTCCCAGCATCAGGGTCTTTTCCAATGAGTCAGCTCTTCGCATAAGGTGGCCAGAGTACTGGAGCTTCAGTTTTAGCATCATTCCTTCCAAAGAAATCCCAGGGTTGATCTCCTTCAGAATGGACTGGTTGGATCTCCTTGCAGTCCAAGGGACTCTCAAGAGTCTTCTCCAACACCACAGTTCAAAAGCATCAATTTCCCAGCATCAGGGTCTTTTCCAATGAGTCAACTCTTCGCATAAGGTGCCCAAAGTACTGGAGCTTCAGTTTTAGCATCATTCCTTCCAAAGAAATCCCAGGGTTGATCTCCTTCAGAATGGACTGGTTGGATCTCCTTGCAGTCCAAGGGACTCTCAAGAGTCTTCTCCAACACCACAGTTCAAAAGCATCAATTCTTCTGCGCTCAGCCTTCTTCACAGTCCAACTCTCACATCCATACATGACCACAGGAAAAACCATAAGCCTTGACTAGACGGACCTTAGTCAGCAAAGTAATGTCTCTGCTTTTGAATATACTATCTAGGTTGGTCATAACTTTTCTTCCAAGGAGTAAGCGCCTTTTAATTTCATGGCTGCAGTCACCATCTGCAGTGATTTTGGAGCCCAAAAAAACAAAGTCTGACACTGTTTCTACTGTTTCCCCATCTATTTCCCATGAAGTGATGGGGCCAGATGCCATGATCTTCGTTTTCTGAATGTGGAGCTTTAAGCCAACTTTTTCACTCTCCTCTCTCACTTTCAACAAGAGGCTTTTTAGCTCCTCCTCAAACAAACTTTAACCAAAAAAATAAAAAAATTAACATCCCTCAAGTGGTTACAGTTTCAAAATATGAACTAAATGCATTATTTGAAAAGCTATGCTGTGGAATTAAAGAGAATTGGCAGAAATGTTTTAATTAGCTCTTCTGTTACATTTTGTGAAGTAAAACCCAAATTGCATTTAAGAATCAAAAGAAATTCCATGGGGGGAAAAAAAAGAATTTGAAGAGTCAGATAATTTATTTTCATAGAATCCTATCAATCAGAAAGGACCACCTTCCAGGCAGCTGATAAGTGCAAAGTGGTGCTGGGTCAGTCTCTGGCCCTTCAGTTGACTTTCTTAGGCTACAAGTCTGAACTCATTTCCTCCAAGTGGGTTGCCCTTAAACTGAAATGAGATGGACTCCATAAATTCAGGCAAGCCTTGTGGGGATAAATGAGTCCAAACTTTGTAGCTTTCACTTGTTAATTCAACTCAAGAAGACAGTCCTACAGCTTTCTGCCCAGGAGCGTTTCTAAATTGCCAAGGAGAAAACTAGTACCATAAGGTCAGAAGAAGCAGTATTATTACAGTGAATTTTTTTTAAAAGAAGGAAAAAACATTCCAGGAACAGACTATCACCCCTTTAAATCTTGCCTGCATGCTAAGTTACTTAAGTCATGTCTGACTCTTGGAGACCCCATGGACTGTATAGCCCACCAGGCTCCTCTGTCCATGGGCTTCTCCAGGCGAGAATACTAGAGTAGATAGCCATTCCCTTCTCCACAGGATCTTCCCCACCCAGAGATTAAACCTATGTATGTCTCTTACATATCCTGCCTTCACACTAGACCAAACCTGAAAATTGTGAGCTTAATTTCGGGTAAAAACAATTCAAGTCCCATTGTGACAAATAGAAACTTAAGTCATGAAAAGCAGAAACTTCCAATGTGTACACCATACTGGAGGAGGGTAAGATTTTTTCACAGTCAAAAATACTCTTGAGGATTTTTAGGGCAGTGCTTGTGTTACTGTGTTCCTTTGGTGAAGGAAAGGAAAGGTTTTTTGTAAAACAGAAAACCCAAACCTATAAAGGGGAAAACATTGACACACTTAATATAAATGTATGTTATGGCAAATGTTTACAAGTGACAGACTGGAAAAATATATGCAATGTAACTGACAAAAGGCTAACATGTCTAACATAAAAGATCCTAGAAATTCTACAGAATCAATAGCCTGGGAGTAAACAGGCAGAAAATATGAACAAACCCATCAGAGAAAGAGGATTTAAACAATCTGCAAATATGAATATATACTTTTCCTACTCCCCCTTCCACATAAGTCCAACCCTTTGGAGAAAAAGTGAAAGTCAGTTTCAGACTAGCCAGGTAAACTATATATATCCAGAGAGTTAGTTTCTATGTTTTCCTAATCCATGGTTCCTTTGAGGTAGCAAAGTTTATTAAAAAAAAAACTTTGTAGGTGGTATTTATCACCTACACAGCCTTGACTTACGAGGAAAAACAACAGACTAGTGGCACAAAGAGATCTTCTCTCAAGACTGTGGGCTAAATTTCATCCCTCAATATAGATTCAAATTCTATTTTTCCCACCTGTGTGAGATAAAATCTCACTAATCTCGCCTGAGCTCTCACCCCAACCAAAGTAGAATTAATAAACCATACATGACCCCACCACACTTTGGGCTGGTTCTCTGCAAAAATATATCTACTCCCAAACAACCAAAACAATCCCACAAGTGATAGTCCATAAAATTGTCAAGTGTCAATTCCATCTTTTCAAATTATGATAGGTTTACTTCAGTTTTATGCTTATTCTTGAGTCTATTTTGACATATTTAAGAAAAAATGATCTGTTTATCTGTTTTCAAATTTTTCAACCTTAAGGTTTTTGTTGCATATTATCTAACATCTCCAGTATATTTAGTTTACCCCCTTTATTCCAAATGTTGTTAACTGTGTTTGCTTTGATCAAAGTTGTCTGAGTTCTGTTTAATTGGTGTTATTAGTTTCTTCAAGTAAACTGATGTTTCCTTTGTTGATCCTTTTTAGTATATTTTTTCATCTATTTTGTAAACAACTGATTCTTATTATTTCCTACTTTCTACTGTATATTATAAACATTTTTTCTGATGGATTAGCTGATTCTTAAAGATAGCAAAGGACCTAAGAAAGAGCATGCCCTTGATATGCAAACTAACCAACAGAGCCACACTTCTTCATCCGGTTCTTATACCCCAGAGCAATATTCCTCTGCCTTTATTGTCCAGGTCCAGAAGACACTCAACTAAACAAGGAACCACTCCTGTAGACCAAGTTCAGTCAGTCAGTCGTGTCCGACTCTCTGCGACCCGATGGACTGCAGCACGCCAGACCTCCCTGCCCATCACCACTAGAGTTCACTCAAACTCATGTCCATTGAGTCAGTGATGCCATCCAACCATCTCATCCTCTGTCGTCCCCTTCTCCTCCTGCCTTCAATCTTTCCCAGCATCAAGGTGTTTTCAAATGAGTCAGCTCTTTGGATCAGGTCGCCAAAGTACTGGAGTTTCAGCTTCAGCATCAGTCCTTCCAATGAACACCCAGGACTGATCTCCTTTAGAATGGACTGGTTGGATCTCCTTGCAGTCCAAGGGACTTTCAAGAGTCTTCTCCAACACCACAATTCAAAAGCATCAATTCTTCGGCACTCAGCTTTCTTCACAGTCCAACTTTTACATCCATACATGACCACTGGAAAAACCATAGCCTTGACTAGATGGACCTTTGTTGGCAAAGTAATGTCTCTGCTTTTTAATATGCTGTCTAGGTTGGTCATAACTTTCCTTCCAAGGAGTAAGAGTCTTTTCATTTCATGGCTGTAATCACCATCTGCAGTGATTTTGGAGCCCCAAAAAATAAAGTCTCTCACTGTTTCCCCATCTATTTGCCACGAAGTGATGGAACCAGATGCCATCAGCTTAGTTTTCTGAATGTTGAGTTTTAAGCCAACTTTTTCACTCTTTCTCTTTCATCAAGAGGCTCTTTAGTTCTTCTTCACTTTCTGCCATAAGGGTGGTGTCATCTGCATATCTGAGGTTATTGATATTTCTCCCAGAAATCTTGATTCCAGCTTGTGCTTCATGCAGCCTGGCATTTCATATGATACATTCTACATATAAGTTAAAGCCTTGACATACTCCTCTACCCATCTGGAACCAGTCTGTGTTTCCATGTCTAGATCTAACTGTTGTTTCTTGACCTGCATACAGATTTCTCAGGAGCCCAGAGCCCTTCCAAAAGTATTCAAATGGCTAATCCTAAACTCTTCACCCTGTCTGGCCTGCGTTTCCCACAAAACCCCCAGTAATGGCTGTGGCCTAAACCTCACCCTGGCACTTGCCTCCTGACCATCTTGGTGTCTTTCCGTGTGGCCTGCATGTGCAGTCTCTAGGACCTCTGAGTAAAACAAACTCTGTTTTCTCTTAAAACTCTCCTCCTTCTCCTCCTGTGACCATACCTGTCTATCTTGTAAAGGACTACAAAATGATTTAGGTTCATTTTAATTTTGTTGTTTCAAATTACTAAGACATACCCTTAGTTTTTCAAGATTTAAATTTTATCATTTTGTCATGTAAGCATCTAAAGCTATATGTTTCCCTCTAACCAATAGTTCAATTGCATTCCACAAGTTTTGATATGTACCAAAGGTAACTTATTTATCATTTGCTTCTTAGTATTCTTTAGTTTTTATTATAAATTTTTTCTATATTAATCATTTAGAATTGTATT
Organism: Aepyceros melampus; assembly: GCA_006408695.1. Lineage (NCBI taxonomy): Eukaryota > Metazoa > Chordata > Mammalia > Artiodactyla > Bovidae > Aepyceros > Aepyceros melampus. Next base: position 345,586 of record SJXQ01013040.1, read on the forward strand.
TTTTGTTTTAAATATATAAGAATATGATTTCAAGGTTGTATAATACTGGGACATTCATATTTCTTCTTTGACAGAGGCTTATTTTATAACTTAATATATGGCTAATTTTCATAACTGTTGTATGTATACATAAGAAAAAATTATGGCTCAATTGAAGGATGCAGAGTTCTATAAAAGCACTTTAAAGAAAGCTTATTATTATTATTGAAATCATCTGTATTATTTCCAATTTTTGGTCTTCCTAATCTATCAGTTACTTAGAAAGATGTGTTAAAATCTCCCACCACAACAGTGTATTTACCAATATTCCTTTTTAATTCCAATTCTGTTCATTTTCATTTTGAGATTAATATTACTAGGCATGCAAGTTTGGTTGTTTGATCTTCCTGATAAATTAGAACACTTGTAAATTTTGTAGCTCTAATAATGCTTTTGCTTTCCTGATGGACTATTTTGTTTAATATTAAGCGATCCATATGAGCTTTTGGGGTTTTCCTAGTGGCTCAGAAGGTAAAGAATCCGCCTACAATGGAGGAGATCCAGATTCAGTCCCTGGGTTGGGAAGATCCCCTGGACAAGGGAATGGCTACCCACTCCAGAATTCTTGAGAATTCCATGGAAAGAGGAGCCTGGCGAGCTATAGTCCATGAGATCACAAAGAGTTGACATGACTGAGCAATTAACAATTTCACTTTCGTACTTTCATGAGCCTCTTTGGTAAGTATTTGCTTGATTGCTATATATTTTTCTATTCTTTATAGCCAGTATTTCTATAATCTATGTTTTATTTATGACACTTACAAATAATAACAGCAGAAATATATTTTTGTCTAATTTGAAAATTATTTAAATAGTATATTTAATTTATTCAATATTTATGTTTTTAAGATTGTTAATATTCTTGGATTAGACTAATTTTTAGAATTATGACTTTATTTTACACTTGCCTAGAAAAACCAACTCATTCAAAAAGACCCTGATGCTGAGAAAGACTGGAGGCCAGAGAAGAGGGAAGCAGAGGATGAGATGATTAGATAGCATCACTGACTCAACGGACATGAATTTGAGCAAACTCCAGGAGATGCTGGAGAACAAAGGATCCTGGTGGGCTATATCCACGGGGGTTGCAAAGAGTGAGACACAACTGAACAATAGCAATTTCATTCATGCCTCTTTCTTCTTTTCTGCATTCCTCTAAAGTTTCCTCTAATGAAGAGGAAAGATATGCTCTATTTCTGTTATTCTGTTAAATACTCTATTTCTATTCCTTTTGTACTTAATATTGATATTTAAGACAAATTAAAATAAATGTGATGTTTATCTATATTTCCATCTTCTTCTTAATTCATGGCTTTAGAATGTTCAAATCTTGTCTTTCTCCTACAAATTTATGCTATCCCTGCCCAGCATTTTAATTATGTAATAATTATTTTATCACCCATGAGACTTGTATTGCTTTTTATGTTTGTATAAGCATATATATGTAAAAACATACAATTACTACTTAATTAATTTAGTTTTATACATTTAATTAGATTTCCTCTTTTGTCTATCATTTCAAGTATCATAACTTCCTTTTGGATAAATCTCTTCCTTCCTTTTAAATTATGGTTGAATCTGATATGCAAATCAGGGTTGACATTTATTTCCTCTCAGCACTTTTTACAATATCATTTTAATGTCTTCAACTTTATTAGTGCTGTTGAGAAATTTGATGTGATGCTAATCATCTTTCTCTTAGAATTAACTGATTTTTTTCTTACTGCTTTTGAGAGCTTCTCTTTGACTTTGTTGTTTGGCAGTTTCCTCAGAAGATTTGTAATTTTGGATCATGAGTTCATATTTAGCTGTGTCCTATCTGTGGGAATCTTGACCTGACTTGTGTTTCCATCAAGGGAAGATTCGCTCTTGCTTCTGTGAAGATATCCAAGACACTAGAAACCCAGATGACAGTTTCAGGCTGGTTGCTTAGACTGAGTTTTCTAAACTGTGAAAAAATATATATATATTTGACTACCGAAACTGTATCAGGGTAGACCATTGTTTACCATTTCTAAAGGGAGACCTTTTGCCAACAGTGCTCAGGCTTAGATTATTAAATTCCTTTGTTATCTCTCTTTTTTAATAGGTATTTTCTTTCCTGCTCTTCTAATCTCTCACTATGTGCCTGATTTCCATTGCCCATTTTTCCCACAGGACTAGCTCTTTGTTAGCTACCCTAATGTGGCTGCTAAAACACAAGCTGCTAAAACCAAGCACCCTAAAGTCAGTTGCAAACTCAGCATCTGCTCCCACCTTCACGTAGGATCCCATGTATAGAGAGAGGGTACATAATACACAATTGCACACTGAGAGTTCTTGTATAGGCTTTTCTGACTTAGAACTGAGAAAAAATATGAGTCTACACTAGTGGCAGGAAAACTAGGAAGCTTTGATGTCCATTTTCTACTTCATGTAGATTAGGCCGCTCTTTTGAAAGAAGGAAGACCAAGACACAGAGTGACGCAGAGACAAGAGAGGGTAACAGAAGTCCTGGTGATGTAAAGTTCTTGCTCCTTCTTGCTCTTGACACTCAGATGACCCAGCTGTGTCTCTATCTCACAATTTATTAAGTCTTCTCCTATAATTACTTCTTTTAATTGCTAAAGAACCAAGTACCCTTCTAATAAACTTTTCTTTGACATAAACTTTATCTCTCTGACATTTGCAAGGAGTTATGACTAATCCACAATTATTTTGCTTTACGTATGTTTCTTCTTCATAACCTACAAAGATGAGCTGCTCCGTGACAACAGATATCATCGAATTAAATTGACTTGAATAATATGGGCACATTAGCTCCACCCAAAGATGAAAAATTACTTTTGGTTTGGTCTCATGCTGCTTCCTGTTAATCCAACTATCAGGATCAAAAGAAACAAAGCAAAACAAGAACTGATTTAAAATAGTCCCAGACCTCCAGTGAGCCAAAACTTATGCTCCTTTCCTCCAAAAAATTCATGTGCTTCCTTGAGAGCCCTGAGAATTAACCTGGTTCAAGTACTAATGATACAGATGTCCAAGTACTAATCTGAATTATTTAAATATCTGAAATTTTTCCTGAAGCTTCTGGAAAGGAAATATTTCAGTTAGAAGAAGAAAAGAGCACACGTTGTTAAATCAGTGACTAAGTTCACACAAACAAAGAGTGAAAGCTGGAGGCAAGTGATTAGGTAATGTACACCAAAATTGGATCTGTATAAAAATACTTTTGTTCCTCAAATTAGCCATGATCCCAGTTATTAATGGTCAAATTTTTGGCACTGCTTCTCCCCTCTTGGATGTATACAATCAATGCAGTAAGCCACTGGTCAGAATGGAGCTGGGTATACAAATTAAATCTTCACGCTGTATTGGAAGCTGGCTCTCACATAATGAATATATAATAATGAAGGCCTTATTCTCATCACTTCCTTCCAGGCTTAAATTCTAATTTGTAAAAGTGTATCCTTGTCTAATACGGACTTACTCCAAATATTAACAGCATAGTTTATTTTATCCATAAATATCAGTTCAGTTCAGTCACTCAGCCGTGTCCAACTCTTTGCTACCCCATGAACTGGAGCACGCCAGGCCTCCCTGGCCATCACCAACACCTGGAGATCACTCAGATTCATGTCTATCAAGTCTGTGATGCCATCTAGCCATCTCATCCTCTGTCGTCCCCTTCTCCTCCTGCCCCCAATCCCTCCAGCATCAGAGTCTTTTCCAATGAGTCAACTCTTCGCATGAGGTGCCCAAAGTACTGGAGTTTCACCTGTAGCGTCATTCCTTCCAAAGAAATCCCAGGGCCGATCTCCTTCAGAATGGACTGGTTGGATCTCCTTGCAGTCCAAGGGACTCTCAAGAGTCTTCTCCAACACCACACTTCAAAAGCATCAATTCTTCGGCGCTCAGCCTTCTTCACAGTCCAACTCTCACATCCATACATGACCACAGGAAAAACCACAGCCTTGACTAGACGGACCTTAGTCGGCAAAGTAATGTTTCTGCTTTTCAATATGCCATCTAGGTTGGTCATAACTTTTCTTCCAAGGAGTAAGCATCTTTTAATTTCATGGCTGCAATCACCATCTACAGTGATTTTGGAGCCCAAAGAAATAGTCTGACAGTTTCCCCATCTATTTCCCATGAATTGATGGGACCAGACGCCATGATCTTAGTTTTCTGAATGTTGAGCTTTAAGCCAACTTTCTCACTTCCCACTTTCACTTTCATCAAGAGGCTTTTTAGTTCCTCTTCACTTTCTGCCATAAGGGTGATGTCATCTGCATATCTGAGCTTACTGATATTTTCTCCCGGCAATCTTGATTCCAGCTTGTGCATCTTCCAGCCCAGCGTTTCTCATGATGTACTCTGCATAGAAGTTAAATAAGCAGGGTGACAATATACAGCCGTAACATACTCCTTTTCCTATTTGGAACCAGTCTGTTGTTCCATGTCCATTTCTAACTGTTGCTTCCTGACCTGCATATAGGTTTCTCAAAGGGAAGGTCAGGTAGTCTGGTATTCCCATCTCTTTCAGAATTTTCCACAGTTTATTGTGATCCACACAGTCAAAGGCTTTGGCATAGTCAATAAAGCAGAAATACATGTTTTTCTGGAACTCTCTTGCTTTTTCCATGATCAAGCGGATGTTGGCAATTTGATCTCTGGTTCCTCTGCCTTTTCTAAAACCAGCTTGAACATCTGGAAGTTCACAGTTCACATATTGCTGAAGCCTGGCTTGGAGAATTTTGAGCATTGCTTTACTAGCGTGTGAGATGAGTGCAATTGTGCGGTAGTTTGAGCATTCTTTGGCATTGCCTTTCTTTGGAATTGGGATGAAAACTGACCTTTTCCAGTCCTGTGGCCACTGCTGAGTTTTCCAAATTTGCTGGCAAATTGAGTGCAGCACTTTCACAGCATCATCTTTCAGGATTTAAAATAGTTGAACTAGAATTCCATCACCTCCACTAGCTTTGTTTGTAGTGATGCTTTCCAAGGCCCACTTGACTTTGCATTCCAGGATGTTTGGCTCTAGGTGAGTGATCACACCATCATGATTATCTGGGTCATGAAGATCTTTTTTGTGTTCTTCTGTGTATTCTTGCCACCTCTTATCTTCTGCTTCTGTTAGGTCCATACAATTTCTCTCCTTTATTGAGCCCATCTTTGCATGAAATGCTCCCTTGGTATCTCTAATTTTCTTGAAGAGATCACTAGTCTTTGCCATTCTGTTCTTTTCCTCTATTTCTTTACATTGATTGCTGAAGAAGGCTTTCTTATCTCTTCTTGCTATTCTTTGGAACTCTGCATTCAGATGTTTATATCCTTCCTTTTCTCCTTTGCTTTTCCCTTCTCTTCTTTTCACAACTATTTGTAAGGCCTCCCCAGACAGCCATTTTGCTTTTTTGCATTTCTTTTCCATGGGGATAGTCTTTATCCCTGTCTCCTGTACAATGTCATGAACCTCCGTCCATAGTTCATCACGCACTCTACCTATCAGATCTAGTCCTTAAATCTATTTCTCACTTCCACTGTATAATCATAAGGGATTTGATTTAGGTCATATCTAAATGGTCTAGTGGTTTTCCCTACTTTCTTCAATTTAAGTCTGAATTTGGTAATAAGAAGTTCATGATCTGAGCCACAGTAGGCTCCTAGTCTTGTTTTTGCTGACTGTAGAGAGCTTCTCCATCTTTGGCTGCAAAGAATATAATCAATCTGATTTCGGTGTTGACCATCTGGTGATGTCCTTCATATCTAAATGGTCTAGTGGTTTTCCCTACTTTCTTCAATTTAAGTCTGAATTTGGCAATAAGAAGTTCATGATCTGAGCCACAGTAGGCTCCTAGTCTTGTTTTTGCTGACTGTAGAGAGCTTCTCCATCTTTGGCTGCAAAGAATATAATCAATCTGATTTCGGTGTTGACCATCTGGTGATGTCCATGTGTAGAGTCTTCTCTTGTGTTGTTGGAAGAGGGTGTTTGCTATGGCCGGTGCATTCTCTTGGCAAAACTCCATTACTCTTTGCCCTGCTTCATTCCACATTCCAAGGCAAAATTTGCCTGTTACTCCAGATGTTTCTTGACTTCTTACTTTTACATTCCAATCCCCTAATGAAAAGGACATCTTTTTTGGATGTTAGTTCTAAAAGGTCTTGTAGGTCTTCATAGAACTGTTCAACTTCAGCTTCTTCAGTGTTACTGGTTGGGGCATAGACTTGGATAACTGTGATATTGATTGGTTTGCCTTGGAAACGAACAGAGATCATTCTGTCATTTTTGAGATTGCATCCAAGTACTGCATTTTGGACTCTTCTGTTGACCATGATGGCTACTCCATTTCTTCTGAGGGATTCCTGTCCGCAGTAGTGGATGTAATGGTCATCTGAGTTAAATTCACCCATTCCAGTCCACTTTAGTTTGCTGACTCCTAGAATGTCGACATTCACTCTTGCCATCTCCTGTTTGACCACTTCCAATTTGCCTTGATTCATGGACCTGACATTCCAGGTTCCTATGCAATATTGCTCTTTCCAGCATCAAACCTTGCTTCTATCACCAGTTACATCCACAACTGGGTATTGTTTTTGCTTTGGCTTCATCCTTTCATTCTTTCTGGAGTTCTTTCTCCACTGATCTCCAATAGCATATTGGGCACTTACTGACCTGGGGAGTTCCTCTTTCAGTGTCCTATCATTTTGCCTTTTCATACTGTTCATGGGGTTCTCAAGGCAAGAATACTGAAGTGGTTTGCCATTCCCTTCTCCAGTGGACCACATTGTGTCAGACCTCTCCACCATGCCCGCCCGTCTTGGTTGGCTCCACAGGGCATGGCTTAGTTTCATTGAGTTAGACAAGCCTGTGGTCCTAGTGTGATTAGATTGACTAGTTTTCTGTGATTATTGTTTCAATATGTCTGCCCTCTGATGCCTTCTTGCAACACCTACCATCTTAGTTGGATTTCTCTTACCTTGGACGTTGGGTATCTCTTCACGGCTGGTCCAGCAAAGCATAGCCGCTGCTCCTTACCTTGGATGAAGGATATCTCCTCACCACCGCCCCTCCCGACCTTGAACATGGAATAGCTCCTTTAGGCCCTCTGCGCCCACGCAGCCACCACTGCTTGGATGTGGGAGTAATATATATAAATATATTACACCACTAAATTTTGAAAAGCAAAGATGTAATCATTATGAAAGCCAAAATGCATCATTTTGAACTATCATTTTAAGCTTTTCACAGGCTAAATTTTTATTTAAATTCAAGATTACATATTTCAAGATAAAATGTCCCCATTCCTAACCCATTATCCTTTCACCTCCTTTCTTAAACTTCAGAATTTATCTACTTGCTCTTTTGGAAGACACAGATCTTCTGGGAGATCTACTCGCTGGTTATTTCCATCCTTTGTCTTTGAGAAATGGGCTTCTTCCCAGTGGAAGCTTCTAAAGGGATTTTTCTGAAGGAAAAAAAGAAAAATAAAAAAAGTGAAGTCGCTCAGTCATCCCTGACTCTTTGAACCCCGTGGATAGTAGCCTGCACCAAACTCCTCCATCCATGGGATTTTCAAGGCAAGAAGTACTGGAGTGAGTTGCCATTTCCTTCTCCGGGGAATCTTCCCAACCCAGGGATTAAACCCAGGCCTCTCACATTGTAGACAGACACAAAGGAAAAGTCACACCACAATGAAGTGACTTCCCAGGCAATTATTCTAGGAAAACTTCTCCTGGTAAGTTGGCCAGACAAGATGAAATTGGATCAATTTCTTTATACCCTAAAGAGAAGGATAAGGCACTTGAGAATAAATAGGGTTGAGGCACCAAAAAGAAAATCTGAACACAGAGGAAGGAGGGTTTGAGGACCGAAGCAGGAGACAAAGATGGATGGCTTTGCTGGACCGGAAGCTTTGTCCTGTCCTTTCTGTGGTCTTCTTTGGCACTGCAACCTTGTTTTTCATTGTAAAATAAAAACAACCAAAATGAATAAACATATAAATGTCCTTCATAGCAGATTATGGGTCCATTAGTCAAGCATTGGAATTCCAGCATATGTGATACATTTGACCCACTGAAAATAAGACACCATTGGAACTAGCGAAGTCTATTTTTGTAATCAGCAAAACTTCTTGGCTTAGTCCTTCAATATTTGATCAGCATGCTCGGAAATATTTCCTTTAAGTGGAATCCTTGCCATGAAGCGTTTTTAAATTTGGAAAATAACTTTAATTCCCATGAGGAACTATTATTGAGAATTATAACTGTCAATAATGCTGAGAGAAACTGTAAAACCCCTTCTCACTTCTCATTAAGAAAACTTAAGATCTAGAAAGGTGTTCAAATTCATTCAGCTGGCTAGAGGCAGGGTCACATCCAGACCTAAGTGTTCATGATTCATAGCCCCCTGTTCTTACCATCAGATCACTAGTCAGTATTCTGCTAAGTAGGATATAAATATAATAATGATTCGTACAGATACATTCGTACAAATGTAAATTATTTCCGTATGGAAAATAGATTTGAAGTCATGAATTGAAAATTTCGCATTCTTTCTTGGTGAGAAGGGTTGATAAAGTTGGCTTACCTTAAACAAGTTTTACCAGTTCAGTGCTTTCACTACATTTTATTTTATCTATTGAAACACTTAAGTAAAAAGACTTTAAAAAATCAATTAATTCCACTTCTACATTGTCCATGAGTACTACAGTCATTCTTATGACTACAGAAAGTAGATGGTTAACTAATTCTCAAATTTAAACTCAATAAAGTCAGGTTGACAATGAAATAGATCACAGAGCATGAAATTATGTATTGTGACCCTACAATATATATAACTCAGCACTCAATTTGGGAAGTAGGTTTTTATTGCTACTGTTTTTCCTCAACTAATATAACTTCTAAGAAAGTCTAGATGGGAAGACGTTTCAGGTTAGCCTCTATATAAAATATATGCCTGAATTCTGTGGTTGGTTGAACAAGGAGAAATAATACTGATGCTAACCTAAGTGACATAAAATAACAAGAAAATCATAATGGATTGAAAATGGCACTTTTGGGTGTTTTTCACAGTTACTAATGAAAAACATACAATATTTGTGTAAACAGTATACTCAAAAAAGTGACCTTAAATTTCAGATATGGACCAAATGAGAAATTTCCCTGGAAATGATCACTTGAATAGCAGCTCAAAAGCTGCTGAGTGTGGAACTTGAAACTGAAAAATAAAGCAGGCAATGAGGAAATCTGAGCACGAGGCATGAGAGACTGCAAAATCGAAACCACAGCCTTTGCGCTCAAATTGCCTCACGTCTAGTTGGCAGGCAGAAATGTAAATGTAACCCACATGTTGGCTGGGGTTGCTCCTGTCCTTTGAGAGTTCCTATAAAATGGGACTAATTCCATGGGGTGTGTATTCTAAGGCTAACTTCTGATTCTGGCGTTTTCTTGCAGAACTTTCTTATCTCCCGGCCATCCTGCCCTGCACCGTTAAGACCAGTAAAGTTCCCTGTGCTTGATTTCACCTGAAACATCCACACACCAAGGCATTTGGAGGCGGCAGACTTCAGGAAGGTTTGTGGTAATGGATGTTAGACCACAGAATCCAACAGCCAAGAACTTGGCCATGGCATTGAAGATATCCCCGTGCTCAGAAGCCCTTCACAGCCATTTTTGTCTGCTCCCTTTCCTTCTTTTCTCCACTTGCCCCTTATTTCCTGCCTCCCCATCCCTCTCTTCCTCCTTCTGCTCACTCTTCAGGCCTCGGTTCTCCTTAACCTCTTTAAATAGCTTTTTTTCTTTATTTCACTAGCTTCTCAAGCATGCTTTCATATCTTCCCCTAAGGCAATGGTAGCATGTTTTTCTAAATAGAGATAGCTGCCTCTCTGAGAGGAACTCAAGATCAGGTGTTAAAACAGGAAAGTCCTCTCTAGCAACATACATGACCTGCTTAGTTGTTCAGTTGTGTCTGACTCTTTGCAACATGTTGAACTGATCCTATTAGACTCCTCTGTTCATGGGGTTTTCCAGGCAAGAATACTGGAGTGGGATGCCATTTCCTTTTCAAGGGGATCTTCCTGACCCAGGGATCAAACCTGTGTCTCTTGTGTCTCAGTATAATAATACCTATAAGACTCAGGCAGTATCAGCAGCAGCAGATACAGAGTAAGAAAGCAGTCGGGACCCCAGTTTTATTGACCGTATTAGTAAAACTTATCAGTTGTCTCTTTTCTCAGTTACTGTGAGGATTAGTTGATGATAAGTGTGAACTCTGAGTTATATTCTGATGACACAGACACTATACAATACCTTGACAAGTCTGGTCCACAGTAGGCCTCCAACTAATCTGACAGTCACTCTTCTAGACCTACCACATGGCAGAGAACAACTTCAGGAAAATTCCTGAGAAGGTTTCAGGAAGAACAACAGGAAAAGCTTCAACAATGACCCTTTTTAAACATTTAGCTTTGTAACAAGCCACCATAGGGGTATCCTTGGAAGAGAAACAAATTAGCAAAGAGAGGAAAGAAAACACACCATAAGTTCACATTGGGGAGTAGTAGAATATAAAATAATACACCTAGGTTGGGCGGGCCTTGGGGGCAGGATGATGACTTTGGATTTAATTCAATAAATGGAAAATAAAAAACATTGCTCTCATGTGTGATGTGATGATGACTTTGATTGCATCATCTCATCAGAGTTCTTTGAGGGAGAGATACCAGAGTGCGTGCCCTTTGCTCTGGTCAAGAAATTCTATAGAATCATTTTCAGCTGGTCCCCACATTCACGCTCCCACTTTGAAGATCTTTGATCAACTCATTCAAAAGAGAGGAGTAGCAAGTAAGCCTAGCATGGGAACACATGAGGAATTACCCAGTGGAGCAGAAACTGCAAAAGGCAGTATCAGATGTCACAAACTGGGCATTCTTGGAAATATGGTTTGGTATTTTCGACCTTTACGTTCTCAGTGCCTACATATGGCTGTGACTCAATAAAGGTCTGTTGAATGAGTGAATGAATAATTGAACGGCTGGCTGTCATAGAAAACAGAAATTAAATTTGTTCTTTGTGTCTCCAAAGGGCAGAGGGTGATGAAAGTTGCAGAGAGAGAGATAGAGACAGCAGCTTAACATAAAGGAGACTTTTAACAGAAACCCTCGGCAATGAATGGAGCGGCAGCCAAAGCTGGCCAGGTTTCCACTCCCAGGCTGGGGTGAGCAAGTTTGTGCTTAAAAGCAGATGACTTAAACATCCCTGGCTCTCCATGACTCTTCAGCTCAGTCTACAATTATAAGCATGATATGGATCTCTTACAATGATTAGTAAGAATTTTGTCAATGCCACCTCTGTATGCAGTAGCAAACTGCCAGCCAAATACCCTTCTTAGACTTAGTTTTTGAATTTTATTTTGCTGAGTTTCATGGATCACATACTGGAGAGTACACATGTACACACACAGACAACTCCCATTGCTGCCACAGACACTTGTTAGATGAAGTTTCCAGTGCATCCAACTGAAGATGTTAAATCTTATCAGAGGTTGGCCAGCTTTACCTCCAAAGCAGACATAGCATATCTGAACACACTTTCTTTTGCCTCTATAGTTCCTGAGGAGGCCTGTAATTGCTAGTTAGATTTTCAGGCTAGAAAGTTTTACAGATGGCCTTTTTATATTTGTATTTATACCCCCATCCTGGAAAAACATTTGCATTCACAGTTACATTATTTCGTTTACTACAACCAGTTCCTCACCTCATTCCTGAACTAAGTTCAATACCAAAAAGAATAACTTCATCTCAGGAAGAAAACAGTCACTACTCAGATGTGGCTGAATATCTCGGCCCAAGTGGACCACATACCATGTACTGTGCATATAAGTAACCATGAAAGTAACTAAATTCGTATTTTTTTTTTTTTTACTATTAAATGATCTTCATTGAATATATTTTCTGGTAATTTCTTAATTCAGCCATTCTCTTTGCTATGTCCTGGGTGTATGCTCAGTTGCTCACAGAGAGTTGTGTCTGACTCTTTGCAACCCTTTGAAACCTGGCATAAACTGTAGCCTACCAGGCTCCTCTGTCCATGGAATTTTCCCAGCAAGAGTACTGGAATGAGTTGCCATTTCCTCCTCCAGAGGATCCTCCCAACAGGGATCAAACCTGTGTCTTCTGCATTGGCAGGTGGATTCTTTCCTGCTGAGCCATATGGAAAGCCAAGTTCCTGGGAAGTATGGACAAAAAGAATCTTAGCACTTACATGATTATGAGAAGAGATATACTAAGAAGGTAAGAACACGGTAAAGAATCCTTAGAAAACATAAGAAAATGTGAGAGTTGTGTCTTTGATAACAAAAGCAAGAGTCTTGCTATGGACTAAATATTTGTATACCCCTTCAAAGTCATATGTTGAATCTTAATTCCAAATGAGATAGAATTAGGAGGTGAAGCTTTTGGGATGATTGGCTCACAAAGGTGGACTCTTGTGGGATTAGTAGGTTTATTTATCTTTCCACCAGGTGAGATTACAATAAGATGGTAGTCTACAGTGCATGAAGCCAACCCTCCCCTAACACTAAATCCCCTGGAACCTTGATTTTAGACTTCCCAGACCCCAGAACCGTGAGAAATCATGTTTATTGCTTAAGAGAACTAGTCTATGGTATTTTTTTTATAACAGCCTGGATGGACTAAGACAATACCTTGATATCTATGCAAATGTAATAGTAATTTAAACCAGCTTAATGATAACCATCCTTCCAGAAATTATCAGAACAAAGTTCTGATGCTTTTTTTTTTTAAAGATAAAAAGCATAATTCAAGTGACTACCTTTAGACACTCTTAATAGTAACAACCGTACCTAAAAGAACCCCAAGTTCAGTTCTAAAAAAGATGACAAACTGGGCATATTAAAAGTATTTAGTCAGCAGATTTATGTCAGTTGTGGTTTTAGGATTTATGGCCCTATTTTTATGGTGCAGAAATTCATTTATTTATTGAATACTTATTATTTGCCAGATGCTGCCATGGTTTTGCTTTATTTAAACAAAAATAGGACAAAATCCATGTCCTAAAGAGCACCTTAAAAATTATGCTATTTTATTATTCCCTTCCTGCCATGAGACATGATTAGATCCTGTATAAAACTGAACAAATTTTGAAAAAAGAATTTTAAGTAATATCATAAGAAAAAATAAGTTTTGAAGAAAATATTACTATTCTATAAATCATTGTCATTTTCATACTTGATGCTACGGCTAAAAATTCTAACAAAAAGAAATCTATTTAATTTAATATAATTTAGATTTTTTAAAGGTCATTTTCTCCCAAAGCACTCCCCAAAATTCTACACAGGTTAATCCCTCTCTCTTTCTCTTTTTCCCCCTCCCTTTTTCTTCTCCATGTGTCTCCCTGTCTCTCTTTTACCTTTCTCTCTCTTACTTCTAGCTTTCTCCCTCCCTTCCTCCCTCTTTCTCTCTGTCTATATCAGACTTTTTTTCTTCTGCAGTCTGTAGAAATGCTGACTTTTATAATGAGCAGCAGACTGATCAGTGATGAGAGAAGGCAGAAATAGATTTCATAGCAGAGGAAAACAAACCCATCACAGTTGTAAATGAATGGAGAAGATAAGAGTGAATAATACCCAACGATGAAGCAGAAAAGAACGCAATGTCAGTTGGAAAGCAAAATTTTACCAAACTTTCATTTGATCTTAAGCAGCACAAACAGAACTCTAGTGCACAAAGTATGTATCCCAAGAAACACTGGAGCTGCAGAATGTAAGCAGTTGCTAAGCACAAACATCAAACAAACAAACACCAGTCTTGGAGGGATGATTCCCCCTGTGATATGTAAGTTAATGAAATGATGTTTATACAAGACTGCTCAAGATCTTTAATTTTCTAGTTCAAGTTACATATTATAACTAACTTTCCATGAGGAGTATGTAATTTTCAACATTTATGAAATGTGCTTGACTATGGAAATATTTTCTTGAAGAAATACCTTCCCAAAGTTTCCAGGAAACCTGAAATCAGGTGTTGAGAGGCTAAAGGAAATGAAGTATGTAAAGCACCCATTGCAACATCTGGCACAGAGCAAGGCACCCACTGAAAGGGGCTGGTGGTCACAGCCATAATGGAGGGACTGTGTACTATTGCTGTGCAAGGATAGTCATAGATTTTATGATGGCCAGCCCACCCCAAACACATATAAAACTGTTGCTTAAAACAGGATGGATTAGAGTAGGGGCGGAAATGAGCAGATTTTGTATGCCACAATATTCTAAGCATGCCAAAACATTGTCATTTAATCATTACTCCTGCACTATGAAGTCAATTTATTATGCCCATTTTACAGATAAAGAAACTGAGTTTCAGAGTGTGCTAAAAGTTCCACAGTGAGTAAATGATAGACTTCCCTGAACTTAGAACTGTTTGTTTTTCCTTTGTCTGATCACATGAATTCCTTAAATAGACTCTTGATTTTATACAGCACAGAGGGGTTTTTTTTTTGTTGTTGTTGTTGTTGTTTGGTATTTGCCTTATATTACACCAAATGGAATAGTGCAAAGATCATAGCTCCAGAGAATAAAGCAGAGTTGAGGGTGAAACTCATTTCTGCTATTTACTCAATGTTACATTGGGCCTCAATTATTTATTATAAAATAGAAATTTCCCTCTTCCCTTCTCTTCCAAGTTAACAGCGGTGATGTTTGAGCAGATGAAGGGAAGACTGAAAAGAAGTAAGACTGAAGGGCTAAGCACGATGATGGAGGATATTCTAGGTCATGGGAGGAAGACTGAGTTTTATGTTAAATATAAGGGGAGCCATTTCAGGATTTTAAAAGCAGGGGAAGAATGAGATCAGATTATCACTGAGAATTTCCCCTTTGCTGCTCTGTGTGTGTGGGGGGGTAGGGGGCAGCTATAGGAGGAGAGGGTGAGGCACAAATGTAAAAGTGGAAAAATCAGTCAAAGGCTGATGTTGTTTATGGAGGCAAGAGACAGTGGAGGCCTGGACTAAGAAGGTGGCCATGGACATGAAATAAAGAGTCTCAGATATATTTTCAAAGTAGCATCCATAAGGCTTACTAATATACGTGATCTCTAGTTTAACAGAAAGGAAGGACTCTTAGATATTGGCTTGAATAACTTGCTCAAGTGCAGTGTTTTAAACATGAAAGTAGAAGAATAGGAGTTTGAGAAGATGAACATGGAATGGGGAAAGCCCAGAATTCCACTCTGGATCTGTTAAGTTGCAGAATCAAAGACACGTGCAAGGGGAGACATGAGAAGACACTGAGACATGAAAGCACGGAGCTCAGGAGAGAGGTGTGACCTCCAGTGGAAACGTGGGCTTCGTCAGAACAAGAGAGCTCATGCCCTTGGGAGCTGGTGAGATCACTCAGGGACAGAGGTGAGAGATGAAACGGTGACACCAATCTTGAGGTGCTCCAAATGAGACAGCTGGGGAAGGAGCCAGTCAAGATTACGAAACAATAATGGACTGAGGAAAGAAGGAAAGCAAGAGAGAGAGTGTGTTTTAAAACCAAGAGAGTAAAGTCCTAAGTGACAAGTACAGGGCATAAAACGTAGAAAATCAATGAAGGTGTTAAATGGAGGATATTTTGAAATAGTGACTCTTTCTTTCTCTCAGGTGGGATGGAGAGTTCAGGTGATGCTGAGGAAGAGACACTCCTCAATGGTAGATGGATGTAAGTATGGGTTAGTTTAGACCTGAGAAGGTGAGAAGGTCTATTTCTGATGATGACAATTATCCCAGAGAAGCATGTAACTCTTAGATCAAACCTCAGATACATGGAAACAAGGGCAAAATTTCAATATGCAGAAGTCTCTGTAACAAGGTACCCTGCAAAGTGAGGACTCTCTGCATAAATGTATAAATGGGTATGGAAGCAACAGAGATTGTCAAATTTCAAAATATGCTATAGCATTAAGGCCAAATGAGCTTTCTGTCAAAACTGAGCCTGTACAGTACTTGACTGAACAAAACAATGTACTGTTAGCTGCTTGGAGGGTAGCCTTCCTTAAAGGGACCAATGGCCCAGAAGAAAGAGGAAGTGTTGACAGGGAATGAATGAGAGATTTCCTTCAACTCATTCCTCTTTCTTTCCAGTGTTAACATTGACTTTGCTCAAGGCCATTATCACACTCACAGTGCAAGGACAGCCTAGGAACTGCACCTCAGGATAAGTAGCAAAGACAGAGAAGGGCACATTGATTTTATAGACTGACCTTGACCTTAGTCTCTTAAGTTGATTGTACCTGATGACTGGAATAGTATAGCAAGGATTCAGTTGAGATGCCTACTGATAAAATCAACCTCCAAGGTGAGAGAAGACATAGTCTGAGATCCTCGTGTGCAAAGGTCCATTGGTACTGCAACTGTAAAACTGTGGAAAGCTTATGCGTGCTCAGAATATGCCAATTCTAAACTAATACACACATCACGTTTCACACACTCAATCAAGTTTCACACACTCAATCACACATAGCTTCACTAAGCTGAGGGAGTGAGTATATTATAAAGTATTCATAGTTTCTTCCAGTCTTCCCATAACTTGGAATTGACCTTCCCTTTAGTTCCCTGGGCTCTCGATTGTGTTTTAGGAAATACTCAGGAAGCCCAGGGGTACTGAGACTGCCCGCTGTTCCACCTCCAATGTCACAGCCAGCTCCCTCTTCTCTAATCTCAGTTCTCCTGGTGTCTGGATCCCATGCTTTCCTCCCACACTGAAGAGTACCTCTCAAAATTGGATGGAAAAAAAAAAAAAAAAACCACCAACAAGGAGATACAATTGCCTACCTATTAGGTTGGTGAAAATCCAAAACACTAACAGCATCAAATGCTGGTGTCAATGTGGAGCAACAGGAATTCTTATTCATTGCTGGTGGGGCTGTAAAATGATACAGCTGCATTGGAAGACAAGTTGGGGGTTTTTCAAACAAAATTAAACATACTCATTATATGACTCAGCAACTGTGCTTCTTGGTACTTAGCCAAATAAATTTAAAATTTATGTCCACATAAAAACCTTCACCCAGATGTTTTATAGCAGCTTTTTTTTTTTTTTTTTTAAATTGCTGAAACTGGGAAGAAACTAAGATGCCCTTCAGTAGGTGAATGGATCAACGGGTACATCCAGACAACGGAATTCAGAGGTAAAGAAAAATGAGCCATCAAACCAAGAAATAAATGGAAGTATATGAAATGCATTTTACTATGAGAAAGAAGCTAAACTGAAAAGACTACCTACTGTATAATTCCAACTGTAAGACATTCTCACATCTCCCACATTGGCAGGCAGGTTCTTTATCACTAGCACCACCTGGGAGGCCCATAAGAGATTTTAGAAAACCATGGAGACAGTAAAAGAGATCAAGAGTCAGAGAGGAAGGAGGAATGAACAGGCAAGTACAGGGGATTTTTAGGACAGTGAAACATTCTGTATACTACAAAGATGAGTACACATCTTTATATTGGGTTGACCAAAATTTCACTGGGGTTTTTCCAAAAGGTGTCAATACATTTGTCAAAACCTATAGAATGTATGACACCAAGAATGAACCCCAATGTAAATTATGGACTTTCAGCGACTCTGACACATCCGGGTCGGTTCGCTGACTTAACAAGTGCACCGCTCTTGTGGGAGAATCAACAGTGGGAGAGCCCGTGCATATGTGAGGTAGGAAGTATATGAGAATTCTGTGTACTGTCTGTCAATTTAGAACCTAAAACCTCTCTAAAAAATATAGTCTGCTTTTAAAAATGGACGGAAGGCTATCCTTTCAGTAAGTATTCATCAGGTTAGCCGAAAAACCCTAGATCCTTCCTATATGCAGGGCACGCTGTTCTCCAGTCTAGAACATCTTATTTAATTCTCTATTTAGCTGAGTAAAAGGAAGAATCTTAAGACTTTATTCTTTAGTGACACTGATTCCCCGTGGAGACTCTATACTTCTCTCCCTACCAACCCCACCCCATACAGTCCCAGTTCCAATAGGTTATGTGCATTCATACATTCTTCAAGGATAATCCATATTCTGGACAGCATAGCAATTATAATCCATTGGTTTTATATTTTTATAATCTCTAAATTAAAAAAAATCACAGGTGAAGAGAAGAACAAAGTTTATTATTTAAGACTGTCTTTATTTTGAGAAAGTGACTTCAACAGGCCATAGTGGGCCTGAATTCAGACAGAACAAGCCCAAATTCCATCCTTCACTGCCATGCTAAACAGGAAGGAACGCATAAAACTGTCAGGCCATTTCACTGAAAGGTCTGTATTGGAGTTTAAAAAAAAGAAGAAGAAACATTTCCAGTAGTCGTCTGGAAGGTTTTATTTCATTTGTTTGCCTTATAAAGTCGTGCTTGGTCATCTTATTAAAAGACAACCTTGCTATAGAAAACACAAGCTTGCTCCCTGAAATTATGCATCAGCAAATATTGATTTGCACCAGACTGGACCTTGATTTCAGAAAGGCAAAGCACTGGCCCAAAGAGTCCCATTGATTCAGGATAGAAGAACTGTGTCTTCTGTCTGTTTTGACTCTCCAGGATTTCCCTAACTTTTCCCTCATCAAAAATATATCAGTCTGTGGACTGAGGTGTTGGGTGACTGTGCCAGGAGTGTTGGGCAGGGATGGAGGACTCTTTGCGCTGCCCAGCAAAGTTCTGCCTGCCCAGTCGCTGGCAACCTGGCCTCGCTTTCCTCTCTAGCCACGGCTCTGGCTTCAGGTAACTTCTTTACTGAGCTTTCACTCAAAGGCCTTTTTACCAGTCCCGGAATCAGACAGACCTTCACAAATATGGCAGAATCAAGGTGGATTCCAGTTTGGGAATTCAGTAACTACTTATCCTCAGGAAAGCTTGATGAAATACAGTTGACCCCTCAGGCTACATACTTTATTTTATTTTGCCTTAAGGAAAATAAACAGGCAGGCATATTGCAGGCAGTTAGTACTATGACTTGGGAATGCCACAAGGCATCATGAAACGTCTTCACTCAGATAATTCTTGGGGGCTGAAAGGGCCAGTCAGGTAAGTCTTTCCTGAGAAGCAATGGTTAAACTGAGACTTGAAAGATGGAAAGCATTTGACAAATAAGGGTAAAGTAGGTAGAAGATGGAAAATGCTGGGAGGAACCTTACTTAGCTGTTCATCATCTCAGAAACTCAGAGAGATGAAGTCACCTTCTCAGGACTACATAGTCATTGACTAGCAGAAGTGGGATTCAAACTGTCCGCAGAAGGGACAGCAAGACCTAGGTTCAAATCTTAATACTTCACTCCATAGGACTTGCTCCCCTCATTTTCGAAGTGATAATAAGCTAAATGTTTACTGTAAATTGAGAATCAGTCAATGAATACTATTAATTTGCTCATTTCTATTTACTTCAGTGGATTGTAAGCTCTGAATCTACAGGCAGTTTGTACACCTTGCTCAGTGGTATATCTGAGGGCTTTACCCAAGGCCTGGCATGTGACAGAGGATTCTCATGTATGGAGAAAGAATTGAGAGAATGAAATAAAAGAACATATATGAAGTTCAGGGACAATGCCAGCAGTTTCTTAGCAAATGCTGGCTCTCCTTACCTAACACCAGGTCAATAAGACAATGCCTTTTAGCCAGATAATTCTATTGATCTTTAGAAAGATGTTTGAATACTTCTAGAAGTCATTTGGTATTGGAATCCAGTTCCAATACTGCACTTAATGGCTAATAGTTGTCTAATCTATGGTCTTGCCAGGTGGTGCAAGTAAGAATCCACCTGCCAGTACGGAGACAAAAGAGACACGGGTTCAACCCCTGGGTCCAGAAAATGCCCTGGAAGAAGAAACGGCAACACACTCCAGTATTCTTGCCTGGAAAATTCCATGGACCAAGGAGTCTGGGAGTCTATAGTTCTGGGGTTCACAGAGAGTCAGATACAACTGAGCACAAAGGTCAAGCATGATCCACAACCCTAGGCAGTAGCACCATCTCCTACTAGAGATAGTAATAAGAAGGAGACATGGTGTATCAAGACAAAAGTTCCCCTACCTATTCCCAGGACCTTTCAGTTGTCCTCAGAGGAAAACAGCTAATAACAAAGGTTGTAAGGCATTCTTCTAACATCCTAAGTTCAGTCGCTCAGGCATGTCCGACTATTTGCAACCCCATGGACTGCAGTATACCAAGGCTTCTCTGCCCATCACCAACTCCTGGAGCTTGCTCAAACTCATGTCATCCAGTCAGTGATGCCAGCCAACCATCTCATCCTCTGTTGTTCCCTTCTCCTTCTGCCTTCAATCTTTCCCAGCATCAGCATCTTTTCCAACAAGTCATTTCTTCCCATCAGGTGGCCAAAGAATTGGAGCTTCAGCTTCAACATCAGTTTTTCAATGACTATTCAGGACTGACTTCCTTTAGGATTGACTGGTTTGATCTCCTTGAAGACCAAGGGACTCTCAAGAGTCTTCTCCAACACCAAAGTTCAAAAGCATCAGTTTTTCAACAGTCCTTATGGTCCAGCTCTCACATCCATACATGACTACTAGAAAAACCGTAGCTCTGACTATACAACCTTTGTCGCTAAAGTAATATCTCTGCTTTTTAATATGCTGTCTAGGTTTGTCATATCTTTTCTTCCAAGAAGCGAGTGTCTTAACTTCATGGTTGCAGTCAACATCTAAAGTGATTTTGGAGCCCCCAAAAATAAAGTCTGTCAGTGTTTCCATTGTTTCCCCATCTATCTGCCATGAAGTGATGGGACTAGATGCCATGATCTTCATTTTTTGAAATAAGAAGCGAGTGTCTTAACTTCATGGTTGCAGTCAACATCTAAAGTGATTTTGGAGCCCCCAAAAATAAAGTCTGTCAGTGTTTCCATTGTTTCCCCATCTATCTGCCATGAAGTGATGGGACTAGATGCCATGATCTTCATTTTTTGAAAGTTGAGCTTTAAGCCAACTTTTTCACTCTCCTCTTTCACTTCCATCAAGAGGCTTTTTAGTTCCTCTTCACTTTCTGCCATAAGGGTGGTGCCATCTGCATATCTGAGGTTATTGATATTTTTCCCAATAATCTTGATTCCAGCTTGTGTTTCATCCAGTCTGGCATTTCACATGATGTACTCTGCATATAAATTAAATAAACAGGATGAAAATGTACAGACTTGATGCACTCCTTTCCCAATTTTGAACCAGTCTGTTGTTCCATGTCCGGTTCTGTTACTTCTTGACCTGCATACAGGTTTCTCAAAAGACAGGTCAAGTGGTCTGGTATTCCCATCTCTTTCAGAATTTTCCAAAGTTTGCTGTGATCCACACAGTCAAAGGCTTTAGCATAATCAATAAAGCAGAAGTTCATAGTTCATATGCTGTTGAAGCCTTGCTTGGAGAATTTTGAGCATGTGAGATGAGTGCAATTGTGTGGCAGGCTGAGCATTCTTTGGCATACCCATTTTGGGGACTGGAATGAAAACTGACCTTTTCTAGTCCTGCAGCCACTGATGAGTTTTTCAAATTTGCTGGCATATTGAGTACAGCACTTTCACAGCATCATCTTTCAGGATTTGAAATAGTTAACTGGAATTCCATCACCTCCACTAGCTTTGTTTGTAGTGCTGCTTCCTAAGGCACACTTGATTTTGCACTCCAGGATGTTTGGCTCTAGGTGAGTGATCACACCACCATGGTTATTGGGGTCATTAAGATCTTTTTTGTATAGTTCTTCTATGTATTCTTACCACTTCTTAATATCTTTTGCTTCTGTTAGGTCCATACCATTTCTGCCCTCTATTGTGCCCATCTTTGCATGAAATGTTCCCTTGGTATATCTAATTATCTTGAAGAGATCTCTAGTCTTTCCCATTCTATTGCTTTCCTCTATTTCTTTGTGCTGATTACTGAGAAAGGCTTTCTTACCTCTCCTTGCTATTTTTTTTTTTTTTGGAACTCTGCATTCAGATGGGTATATTTTTCCCTTTCTCCTTTGCCTTTTGCTTCTCTTCTTTTCATAGCTATTTGTAAGGCCTCCTTAGACAATCATTTTGCCTTTTTGCATTTCTTCTTCTTAGGGATAGTTTTGATCACTGCATCTCATATAATGTTATGAACTTCTGTCCATAGTTCTTTTGGCACTCTGTCTGTCAGATCTAATCCCTTGAATCTATTTGTCACCTCCACAGTATAATTTTAAGGAATTTTATTTAGTTCATACCTAAATGGTCTAGTGGTTTTCCCTAGTTTTTTCATTTTAAGTCTGAATTTTACTCTTGTGATGCTTTTCTTTTCCTGTAAGAAATGTGCATTTCTATGCTCCTGGTATTTTGAGTCTTTCTTAGACATAGATTTCAGCTTCCCAATGGCTGTCTGATTGTGGTGGGAGCCGAGAATCCCCAGAAGACTCTTGGACTCCTCTGGGCATTGTTCAAGAGATCCAGTGCAGTTAGGGAGCAAGGGAATGAATTTCTCATCAGGAGCCTCCTGAGATGGTCACAGCCATCATATTAGGAAGCAATTCTGACCACTCTTACAGAGAAGAAGTGGTTGAAAGTTTGGGATTTGCTCAATTTCCCTTCTAACTCTTGCCATCAATCCCCATGAAATGACTGGAGGCTTAGCCTGATCCTGAGTGCTGATGCAGTCATCAGCTTCAAGAAGAGGGCCACACTGAGGAAAATACAGGGAACTCTATCAATACTCTGTAATGACCTCCATGTTTAAAGCATCTTAAAAAAGAGTCACAGAGGCAGAAAACAGACTTATGGTTACCAAAAGATAGGGCAAGGAGGGATAAATTGGGATGTTAGGATTGACACATACACACTACAATGTATAAAACAGAATCAACAAGGACTTACTGTAGAGCACAGGGAAATCTACTCAGTATTCTGTAATGACCTACATCGGAAACAAATCTAAAAAAGTGAGAAAAGTATCAAAAGTTCTTAAAAATCTAAAAATATAGTTACTATATGAGCCAGTGATCCCACTCTCAGGCATATATCTGGAGAAAACTAATTCAAAAAGATACATTCACCATAATGGTCACAGCAGCATTATTTTCAATAGCCAAGACAATGAGAGCAACCTAAATGTCCATTGACAGAGGAACAGATTAAGATGATGTGGTGTGTATATAAAATGGAATACTACTCAGCCATAAAAAAGAATAAACTAATGCCATTTCTAGCAACACAAGTGGGCCTAGAGATTACGATACTAAGTGATGAAAATCAGACATATAAAGACAAATATCATATAATATCACTTGTATATGGGATCTAAAATATGACACAAATGAATTTACCTACAAAACAGAAATAGACTCACAGACATAGAAAAGTTTACTAAAGGAGAAAGGGAAGGAGGGATAAATTAGAAGTATGGGGTTAAAATATGCATACTATTATATATAAAATAGATAATCAATAAGGACCTACTATAAAGCATAAGGGACTATATTCAATATCTTGTAATAACCTATAATATAAAAGAATATATATATTCTATATAATATATATATATATGCACTGAATCACTTTGCTGTACTAACAGAAAATTGTAAATCAACTAAGATCAATAAAAAAAAATTGTTTTAAGTGCATCAAGTATCACTTCTGCTCACTTTCTTTTAACAATCAGAAACATGTTAGGGAGCTTCAAAGAGACACAGCAAGCAAATTAACATATGCTAATGAAATTTCTGAGAATAATTCTCATGATCCTTCTAGAGGACCACATGATCTGATTCCAGCCAGGCTACGTGGTGTTGCATCCTGTGACAATCAATTTAGTAACAAAGACACTATTTCATTAGGACTCTATTCTGTGCCCATCCACCTTCAATTTAACCCATGTAGGACAAGGTCTACCACAAAATGGAAGTGCTAATATAAGTTCAGTTCAGTTCAGTCGCTCAGTCATGTCTGACTCTTTGTGACCCCATGAATCGCAGCACACCAGGCCTCCCTGTCCATCACCAACTCCCGGAGTTCACTCAGACTCACGTCCATCGAGTCCGTGATGCCATCCAGCCATCTCATCCTCAGTTGTTCCCTTCTCCTCATGCCCCCAATCCCTCCCAGCATCAGGGTCTTTTCCAATGAGTCAATTCTTCACATGAGGTGGCCAAAGTACTGGAGCTTCAGTTTTAGCATCATTCCTTCCAAAGAAATCCCAGGGTTGATCTCCTTCAGAATGGACTGGTTGGATCTCCTTGCAGTCCAAGGGACTCTCAAGAGTCTTCTCCAACACCACAGTTCAAAAGCATCAATTCTTCGGCGCTCAGCCTTCTTCACAGTCCAACTCTCACATCCATACATGACCACAGGAAAAACCATAGCCTTGACTAGACGGACCTTAGTCGGCAAAGTAATGTCTCTGCTTTTGAATATACTATCTAGGTTGGTCATAACTTTTCTTCCAAGGAGTAAGCGCCTTTTAATTTCATGGCTGCAGTCACCATCTGCAGTGATTTTGGAGCCCAAAAAAACAAAGTCTGACACTGTTTCTACTGTTTCCCCATCTATTTCCCATGAAGTGATGGGGCCAGATGCCATGATCTTCGTTTTCTGAATGTTGAGCTTTAAGCCAACTTTTCCACTCTCCTCTTTCACTTTCAACAAGAGGCTTTTTAGCTCCTCCTACTTTCTGCCATAAGGGTGGTGTCATCTGCATATCTGAGATTATTGATATTTCTCCCAGCAATCTTGATTCCAGCTTGTGTTTCTTCCAGTCCAGCATTTCTCATGATGTACTCTGCATATAAGTTAAATAAGCAGGGTGACAATATACAGCCTTGACGTACTCCTTTTCCTATTTGGAACCAGTCTGTTGTTCCATGTCCAGTTCTAACTGTTGCTTCCTGACCTGCATACAGATTTCTCAAGAGGCAGGTCAGGTGGTCTGGTATTCCCATCTCTTTCAGAATTTTCCACAGTTTCTTGTGATCCACACAGTCAAAGGCTTTGGCATAGTCAATAAAGCCAATATAAATACTCCTGTTGTATTAGTTATTATTAAATAGATTAAATGTTTTATTATAGAAGTAATAAAATTCCTGGCAATAATCATTTTTTAAGAATATGAAAGTGTCAGTCACTCAGTCATGCCTGACTCTTTGTGACCCCATGGACTCTAGCCCACCAGGCTCCTCTGCCCATGTGATTCTCCAGGCAAGAATACTGGAGTGGGTAGCCAGTCTCTTCTCCAGGGAATCGTCCTGACCCAGGGATCAAACCCAGGATCCTCCACAGCAGGCAGATTCTTTACCATCTGAGCCTCCAGGAAATCCTTTTAAGAATATATAGATGACCAGTGCAAGTTCAAGGCATGAATCAAGGTATTTAAGCTAGTGCTCTGGAACAATCATGGAGTGTGGAGGGAAGTGGGAGGGGGGTTTAGGATGGGGGGATACATGTATACCCATGGCTGATTCATGTTGATGTATGGTAAAAAACCACCACAATATTGTTAAGTAATTAGCCTCTGATTAAAATAAGTTAATTTTAGAAAATACAAAGTTACAGGATTAACTGAAAAAAAAATAATATAATCATTAAATAAAATGAAGAATAGTCTGGGCACTCCCTGGTGCCAAAGCTGGGCTGCATGTGATGAAGATTGGTGCTCCCCGGGAGCTTGGTTTTCAGGAATGCAGATCAGATGCCCCACAGGTTCGGACCCTTGAGCCTGAGGCTTTCCACGAAGTGTAACCCTCTGTTGTTTGTTTCCCCTTGGGTGCCCCCTACATTCCAGTAGCACATTCAAGTCGAGTGAAAGTCTTGCAGTTGTATCTAACTCTTTGGGACCCCCTGGATACAGTCCATGGCATTTTCCAGGCCAGAATACTGGAGTGGGTAGCCATTCCCATCTCCAGGGGATCTTCCTGACTGAAGGATCAAACCCAGGTCTCCCACACTGCAGGTGGATTCTTTACCAGCTGAGTCACAAGGGAAGCCCACGTTCAAGTAGAGGATAATCCTAAACTGGACATTTGCTCTGAATGTGGGAAAATGTGGACTGAAGAGGCAGCAGACACCTACAGGGCTCAGTTGGATGGAACCAGTTGCATTTAAGAGGCTGACTGGAAGGATTTTTTTTTTTTAATTTTTTCAGTTTTGCCAAAAGGTCATTTAAACGAATCTGTCATAGAAAGTTTGCAGGTTTGCCAATTAATGCATGTCTCTTTTATTCCCAGATTAAATAACCCGTGTAATATCACAAACACCTGGATAAGCAATAAGGGACAGTTTGGACTCTTGAATAAACTCTATATCAGAGTCACTTAAAACAGAGATGACTTCAGTTAAATAAAAGTGGGTAAAGACCCGTTCTCCTGCCCAAAGCCTAACCTTCTGTATGTACTAGAGATTCCAGTCACTTGTCTGTTGGGGTTCCTGCAGGCATCCCCTCATGTCTCTTGCACTAGGAGCTGCTTCTTCCCTCCTGGGTCACTGACATCAGCACTTTCATCCCATGTATCAGCTATTAAAGGCCCAATATCAAAAAGTCTTCTCCTCCCGCCCCATGATCTTAAGTCCATCTCCAGCCTCACTTCTCTGCTCCTCCTCATAGCAAACTTCTGTGAGTAGTGTTCTGTCTGCTCTCTTCCTGCTACCTCCAACCATTTTCTCTTGAATCCATTCCCAAGCAGGTTTTTCTCTCTCTGGCTCAGCCCCAATGAAAGCACCTAGTTAAATCCATTCCTGGGACTTCCGAACCACATTTACATGATTGATGATGCCCTCCTTCTGGCAACAGTGCGGCACTCGCCTCTCTTCCCACTGGCTCTCTTCCCCTTTGCTGGTCTTGAGTCTTCCCCTCTTGCTTCATTTTACTTCCTTCCCTTCACCAGGGTCCAGGCTGTAACTATGCTCATTTTCAGGTTAGCCTCATGGAGCCTTTGTTTTTAAATTCCATCTATCTATAAGGTGATGACATCCCAATTCAGATCTCTAGTTCCAATATTTGCTGAGTTTCTGACCCAGAGGGTAGGCACCCGACCTCTCTACTTGGATGGCCAATTGAAACTATGCCCAGGGTCTTGTCTTCTCAGTAAACATGCCACCATGCAGGCCCTCAGCTCAACACCCAGGCTCTGTCTTACCACCTCACTATCTCCTTCCACACACATCCAATCCAGCTACAGTTCCTGCCAGCTCTAGGGGCTTTCTGTTCTCTACCCAGAAGACACAAATTATATCATGTTAATTCCCTATTCTAGACACTCCAAGGACTTGCCATCCATCATATTTGAAATAAAACCAAAATTCCTTTTTTTTATAATGCATGTCTTTGTATGTATGTGTGTTCAAATGTATCCAGTTTGCTGTGACCCCATAGACTGTAGTCCATCAGGCTCCTCTGTCCATGGAATTTTCCAGGCAAGAATACTGGAGTGGGTTGCCATGCTCTCCTCCAGGGAATCTTCCCAACCCAGAGATCAAACCTGAGTCTCTTGTGTCTCCTGCATTGGCAGGCAGATTTTTACCATTAGGGCCACCTGGGAAACCCTCTTGCTGCTGCTGCTAAGTCACATCAGTCGTGTCCAACTCTGTGCGACCCCATAGACAGAAGCCCACTGGGCTCCTCTCTCCCTGGGATTCTCCGAGCAAGAACACTGGAGTGGGCTTCCATTTCCTTCTCCAGGGAAATCCTCTTATGGAACCATAAAATACCTAGTCCCATTTATCTCTGCTTCCCTGGTGGCCAGATGGTAAAGCGTCTGCATGAAATGTGGGAAACCCGAGTTTGAACCCTGGGTCAGAAAGATCCCCTGGAGAGGGAAATGGCAACCCACTCCAGTATTCTTGCCTGGAGAATTCCATGGACAGAGGAGCCTGGTGGGCTATAGTTCATGGGGTGGCAAAGCGTCGGACTCGACTGAGCAACTTCACTTTCCTTTACCATTTCTCTCTCTAGCCCTCCACGTTGTCCACTCTGTTCAGGCCCCCTCCACTCTAGTCACTCAAGCAGCAGCGCCATACTTTGGGCACACCATGCTCCATCCTTCCTCACGGTCCTTGTAGCTGCCATTCTCTCTGCCTGGCAAGCGCTTCCTCCACTCACAGGCTCCACGGGCCCGGATGTCAGCTCCTCAGAAAGGACCTTCCCAGCCATCCTTTATAAAACAACTCACTGTCTAGCCCTTTATTTTTCTTCACAGCTCTTATCACTACCTGACATTATAGTCTAGAGGTATTTACTAACACATCTATAATTCTTCCTAATGAGAATGTAATTTGACAGGGCAGGAAAATAATCGTCTTGCTCAAGTTTGTATCCCTAGTCACCAAAACAGTGACTCGCACATAACACACACTCAATAAACAATATTTTGAAGCAAATAATAGACAGTACATTTGGCTAGGAAAAGTATTAAGCATATATTTTCCTTATCATACTCTTAAGTCATTATCAAATCACCTTATTTATTTATTGACCACACTGCCCAGCATGTGGGATCCTAGTTCCCCAACCAGGGATCAAACTCATGTCCCCTGCCTTGGAAGCTCGGAGTCTTATCCACTGGACCATCAGGGAAGTCTCTCAAATTGATTTTAAAATAACTTAGATGGGAAGAGGAAATATTGTGGGAATGAACAAACAGGGAGAAAATGCTCTGGAGATACTTGTTCTAAAAAATACTAAATACATTTTTAAACCTACAGTAATTAACAATGTGGTATCACTAAAACCATATCACAAAGATAAACAGAATAGCTGCAGTATTATGCAGGAAGCCCTGGCATGTATAAAAGTCAATACATCATGAAGGAAACATCACAAGCCAAAAAATTAATGATACTCTTTTAAAAGGTATGGGGCAAATCAGCAATTTGGGACAACTCCAGTTAGGTCCTAAATCAGGATAATTCAATAAGAATGACAGCAAAATGCTGGATAAACAAAGAAAAAAATATTAGATGCAAATTATAAAAAGGCATGACAAAAATAGAAGTAAATATTTAATAGATCTTTGGGAGAAAGAAATGCTTTCCAAAGCAAAATGTTTATAGAAAAAAATTCAATAACAGTGACCACATTAAATAAATAAAATAACAAAAATACTTTGAATGCTAAGAAATATAAACAAATGGAAAAAGGCAATTCTCAAACTAGAAATAATCCAGAAAATATTTCTCAAAGACTAATAAACTTAATATTTTTAGAAAATACATCAACCACTCCTACAAATCAGTTACCTCATGAAGAAATTAAGGAAAATAACTTTTACTTTGCAGGGGTTGGTATCTAACCAACATTTGGTAGATATTCAGAAAAGGATACTTAATAATAAATTTAAAAGAAAACCACTAATCTTTTAATGGAAAAAAAATAAAATAACAAAAACAAGAGGTTATCAAGTAGTTCTAATCAAACAAATAAATGTAGGTTAAAATCGTGGCTTATTTTTACTGAGCAATTAAAAAATACTCAATATTCAAAAACCATTTTCAAATTGTTGATAAAAGTATAAATTGATGGAACTTTTCTTGAATATATTCAGCCCATACTATCCAAAGTATTGTACAGACTTAATGCCATCCCTATCAAAATTCTAGTGGAATTTTCTACACAAATAGAAAAAGCAATCATAAAATTTATTTGGAACTACAAAAAAAAAAAAAAAAAAAAACAAACAAACAAGAGTAGCCAAAGAAGAAAAGCAAGAAGAACAAAACTAGAGGCATCTCACCTCCTGGCTTCAAATTATGCTGCAAAGCTATAATGATTGAAACAGTATGGTACTGACATAAAAAGAGACATATAGACCAGTGGAACAGTAAAAAAAAAAAAAAAAAAACAAACAAACAAGAGTAGCCAAAGAAGAAAAGCAAGAAGAACAAAACTAGAGGCATCTCACCTCCTGGCTTCAAATTATGCTGCAAAGCTATAATGATTGAAACAGTATGGTACTGACATAAAAAGAGACATATAGACCAGTGGAACAGAATAGATTCCAAATGTAAAACCACCTACAGAAAGTCAACTAAATCTTCAAGTGTACCAAGAACACACAAAGGAGAAAGATAGTCTCTTTAATAAATGGTCCTGGAAAAACTGAATACTCACATGCAAGAGAATGAAACTGAACCCTTATCTTACACTATACACAAAAATCAACTCAAAATGTTTTAAAGACTTAAATGTAAGACCTGAAACTACAAAACTTTTTAAAGGAAATATTGGGAAAAAGCTCCTTTTCATTTGTCTTGACAATGAGTTTTTGGATATGTATTACACCAAAGCATAGAGAACAAAAACAAAAATAAACAAGTTGGACAACATAAATTAAAAAGCTCTGTACAGCAAAGGAAACAATCATGAAAATGACAAACAACATACTGAATGGGAGAAAATATTTGCAGACCATTTTATTTGATAAAAAGGTAATGCGCAAGATATGTCAGAAACACATAATCTGATTTTAAAGTGGGCAAAACTTACACAGTGATGTATGCCAATTGTTTCTCAATAAGACTAGGGAAAAATACATTTTTTAAAATGGGCAAAGAACTTGAAGAAACATTTTTTCAGACAAGATCTACAAATTAACAACAAGCATATGAAAAGCTGGGCTTCCCCAGCGGCTCAGACGTTGAAGGATCTGCCTGCAATGCGAGAGACTCAAGTTCAGTTCCTGGGTCGGGAAGATTCCCTGCAGAAGGGAATGGCTCCCAACTCCAGTATTCTTGCCTGGAGAATTCCATGGACAGAGGAACCTGGCGGCTCAACTTCACTAACTTTCAGAGAAATACAAATCAAAACCAAAATAAGATATCATCTCACACCTGTTTATTATCAATAAAACAAAAGATAACAAGTGTCGGCGAGATTTTAGAGAAAAGGAAACCCTGGTACACTGCTGATGGGAAAATAAATCAATACACTCATTATGTAAAATAATATGGAGGTTCCTCAAGAAGTTAAAAATGGGACTACCATATAATCCAACAACAACCATAGAATCTATTTCTGGGTATTTAGCCAAATAAATTGAAATCAGGGTCTCAGAGAGACACCTGCATTCCTATGTTCATTGCAGTGTTATTCACAAAAGACAACACATAAAAATAAGCTAAATATACATCAACATATGAATAGGTAAATAAAATACGGTGGTTGTTGTTGTTCAGTTGTTAAGTCATGTCTAATTCTTTGCAACTTCATGGACTGCAGTATACCAGGCTTCTCTATCCTCCACTATCTCCCAAGGTTTGCTCAAATTCATGTCCATTGAGTTGGTAATGCTATCTAACCATCTCATCCTTTGTAAAATCCATGTGAATTATAGAGATGAAAAATAGTAAAAGTGGGCAACCTTGAGCCAGTGAGATGTGTTATCACAAGAATCTTAACACAGAAGGAAAATCAAACTCAAATCAAAGCCGGTGCAGTATGTTAAACAGCAGCCTCTCCCTGCTCCCAATTATATGCTTATATCCTAATCTTCAGAAACTGTGAATATGACTTCACTTGGAAAAAGGATCTTTGCAGATGTAAGTTTAAGATCTCTAGATGAGATTTCTCCAGACCTCCAGGTGACCCTAATTAAATGACCAGTGTCCTTATATGAGACACACAGGAAGAAGAGGAGGAGACCACATGAAAATGCAGGCAGAGACTGAACTGATGCAGCCACAAAAAAAGAAAGGGCAGGAGCCACCAGAAACCGGAAGAGGCAAGGAAGGATTGTTTCCTAGAGCTCCACAGGAAGCACAGGCCTGCCAACAACTGGGTTCCAGGCTTCTCGCCTCCAGAACTGTGAGAGTAGATACTTCTGTTGTTTGAAGCCATCAAGTTTGCAATAAGTTATTATTGTAGATCTAGGGAAGTCAATCAGGAATACAGTCAACATTTTTCTAAACAGGGAGGGAATAAAATGAATAAATAAAAATGTGAAAAAGTAGTTTGAAAGAACATATACCAAAATGTAGCAGGCGGGCATGCCAAGTTGCTTCAGTCATGTCCAAGCCTTTGTGATTCTATGGACTGTAGCCCACCAGCCTCCTCTGTCCATGAGATTTCCCAGTCGAGAATATTGGAATGGGTTGCCATGCCCTTCTCCTACCAAAATGTAGATACTGAATATATCTGTGTGAAATGATCATATGAGATATACATTTTCTATAATGCTTTCCTCCAAATTTTCCAGTTTTTCCACTATGAGCATAAATAACTTCTAAAATCAGGGGAAAATAATAAGTGATATCAAAACACAACATTGAAAGAGCTATTTTCAATACTGAAATTTTTTTTTAGAACAAAATTGTTCTTTACTAATTCTCCTCCTATAGTTTAACTATGCCTTTTCCTCATGGTCCATTCTAAATTTGTCTTTATAATCAAACAATGTATATACTGTCATTCAAATGCAAAGAAGAAGCATTCCTTAAAATTTCTCTAATGCAAAACTTTGGAAGGATTTACTTCTGTGTGTGTGTGTGTGCGCGCTCAGTTGCTCAGTCCAACTCCATGATTTTAGCCCACCAGACTCCTATGTCCATGGAATTTTCCAGACAAGAATACTGGAGTAGGTACCCATTTCCTACTCCAGGGGATCTTTCTGACCCAGGGATCAAACCCATATCTCTTATGTCTCCTGAATTGGCAGGTTGCTTGTTTATCACTGCGTCACCTGGGAAGCCCTTATATCTGTATATTTTCTCTCTAAAATGTTTACTTCTTAATTCATCCCTATAGTTCTCCTTGAACCCTATTTTGTTCATCTCCTGCCAAGATATTTCTTATAAATACATTATTAATGATAAGGTTTAGGCTGGTCCTATCAAGAGATATATATAAGAATGCACTTTGTCCTGACATTTGAATATATCAGCTTCTTCATATCTTTTTTGTTTTATTACAAATATTATAATATTTTAAGTTAATAGATTGATTTTTGAATAGCCTTAGATTTATAGAAATGTACCCAGAAAGTCCAGAGAGTTCCCATACACCCCTGGCACTCCAACAGGTTCCCCCTCTTATTAACATATTGCATTAGAGTGGTACACTTATAACTGATGAGCCAATATCAATACTGATACATTCAGTTCAATTCAGTTCAGTCGCTCAGTTATGTCCGACTCTTTGCAATCCCATGAGTCGCAGCACGCCAGGCCTCCCTGTCCATCACCAACTCCCGGAGTTCACTCAGACTCACGTCCATTGAGTCCGTGATGCCATCCAGCCATCTCATCCTTGGTCGTCCCCTTCTCCTCCTGCCCCCAATCCCTCCCACCATCAGGGTCTTTTCCAATGAGTCAATTCTTTGCATGAGATGGCCAAAGTATTGGAGTTTCAGCTTTAGCATCATTCCTTCCAAAGAACACCCAGGACTGATCTCCTTTAGATGGACTGGTTGGACCTCCTTGCAGTCCAAGGGACTCTCAAGAGTCTTCTCCAACACCACACTTCAAAAGCATCAATTCTTCGGTGCTCAGCCTTCTTCACAGTCCAACTCTCACATCCAT
Organism: Aepyceros melampus; assembly: GCA_006408695.1. NCBI lineage: Eukaryota > Metazoa > Chordata > Mammalia > Artiodactyla > Bovidae > Aepyceros > Aepyceros melampus. The sequence goes on from SJXQ01013040.1 coordinate 379,101, forward strand.
ACATGACCAGTGAAAAAATCATAGCCTTGACTAGATGGACCTTAGTCGGCAAAGTCATGTCTCTGCTTTTTAATATGCTATCCAAGCTGGTCATAACTTTCCTTCTAAGGAGTAAGCGTCCTTTAATTTCATGGCTGCAGTCACCATCTGTAGTGATTTTGGAGCCCCAAAAAATAAAGTCTGACACTGTTTCCACTGTTTCCCCATCTATTTCCCATGAAGTGATGGGACCAGATGCCATGATCCTAGTTTTCTGAATGTTGAGCTTTGGGCCAACTTTTTCACTCTCCTCTTTCACTTTCACCAAGAGGCTTTGTAGTTCCTCTTCACTTTCTGCCATAAGGGTGGTGTCATCTGCATATCTGAGATTATTGATATTTCTCCCGGCAATCTTGATTCCAGCTTGTGCTTCTTCCAGCCCAGCATTTCTCATGATGTTCTCTGCATAGAAGTTAAATAGGCAGGGTGACAGTATACAGCCTTGATACACTCCTTTTCCTATTTGAAACCAGTCTGTTGTTCCATGTCCAGTTCTAAGTATGCTTCCTGACCTGCATATAGGTTTCTCAAGAGGCAGGTCAGGTGGTCTGGTATTCCCATCTCTTTCAGAATTTTCCACATTTTATTGTGATCCACACAGTCAAAGGCTTTGGCATAATCAATAAAGCAGAAATAGATGTTTTTCTGGAATTCTCTTGCTTTTTCAATGATCCAGCAGATGTCGGCAATTTGAACTCTAGTTCCTCTGCCTTTTCTAAAACCAGCTCGAACATCTGGAACTTCACGGTTCACGTATTGCCGAAGTCTGGCTTGGAGAATTTTGAGCATTACTTTACTAGTGTGTGAAATGAGTGCAACTGTTATTAACTAAAGTCCATAGTTTACATTAAGGTGGCTCAGGAGTAAAGAATCTGCCTGCAATGCAGGAGACTTGGTTTTGATCCTTGGATTGGGCAGATCTCCTGGAGAAGGGCATGGCTAACCACTCCAGTATTCTTGCCTGGAGAATTCCATGGACAGAGAAGCCTGCTAGGCTGGAGTCCATGGGGTTGCAAAGAGTTGGACACGGCTGAGCAACTCACACACAACACACATAGTCTACATCTGGATCCACTCTGATATTGCATGTTCTGTGGGTTTTGAAAAGCATGACTTGTATACACCATGAGAATATCAAGTAGAATGTTTCACCTCCCTGAAAATTCCCTATACATTCCTAATGCCTCCAAAACCTCTGGCAATCACTGATCTTTTGACTGCTTTCCTAGTTTTCCATTTTCCAGAATGTCATAGAGTTTGGCATAATTTAATACATATCCTTTCAGACTGGCTTCTTTGACTTAGCAGCATACATTTAAGGTGCATTTCATGGATTGATAGCTCATTTCATTTTAGTACTAAATAATAGTTTGTTGTACTTCATAGGTTCTTAAATCAAAATAGATTCAGAGAAAACTTGTAAACAGCTTTCTCTGTTACTATATAAGATGCCTCCTGACCTCCACATGTTTATATCAGTGTCTATATCTTATTAGACAACAAACACTTTGCCCAAGTATGCAAATTCACTATTCTCCTGAGGAGGAAGTCTGGTCATAGCAATAATGTCTAAATTAGTTTCACCTAGGTTGTTAAACCATCCCTGTCTGGTCACTGGAGACCAATTTTCTCTCCATCCATTCAATAGGGAAAAAAGTAAAGACCTCAAAGATTCGGGAATCTTTGAGGGACTCCTTGCTAATGTGAAATAGAATAGGAAGAACAAAAGATTTATGTCTTGAAATTCAGAAACTAACCTTTTCCCTCTTCATATTGTCACTTGCTAGCAGTCTATTTTAAGAGATGTGGCCAAGCTACAATTTCCCATGGTTCCTTAGCAAAATAAATTTTTCCTAGGGTATACCAATACTTTTCACACAGTGGAAGTGTAGGATTTTTAAAAACATGTACAACTGATTTGTTGAAATATATCAGGTGAATATAATTATCTTTTATTATCATTGTGTTAGAAAATCCTCTCGGGCTTTCCTTTTACATTGTGTTTAACTTTTCTCAAATGACTTGGTTCTATCTAATGCTATTTCTCCACTTGTTCTTTAGTAGTTATTTTTGCTCCTGTGGTTTTCCATGATGTTTCTAGTTGGTTCCTTAAACCTAGCAAGTAACTGTAACAATTCCTTCAGTTAAGAATTGATGAGTTCTGAGGGGTCGCACGGAGTCGGACATGACTGAAGCGACTTCGCAGGAGCAGCAGCAGCAGAGCAAAGATAAACACAGAGTGCAGTTCGAGAAAGGGGCAGAGAGATATCCCAGGCTCATATTCTTTTTTTGCCACCATTCCTATCCCACCTCTCACTTCCCAATTAAGATTTAACTTTTAGCTAATTCTCTTTGGAGCATCAGAACAGCACTTCACATCACTTAGCTATATTTCTTTGCAAGTACAGAAATATAAACGTTCCAACAATAATCTTTCATGGGGCATCTCAAAAATTAGGCAGGAAACACACCTAAGAGAATATTGATTTTAAGCAATTAGGCCAACCGGGGAGTCACTAATTTTAACATGATGGCTGAGATTTCAGAAATGTAGGCTATACCCAGACAGAATTCTCAGTTCAACTCAAAGTCCTACATTATTTGATACTATGAATCTTTTCATTCACAGGTTAAATAACATTTGGAAACATACATAAGAAAACATTCTACAGAAGTTTCATTCTACTACTTGTGCTTTTCACCAGTGCCTCCTGTCACTTGTCAGGTATTTAAGGACAAATTAGCAAAGCCTTTAAAAATACATTCAATAAACATGGAATCTAACAACAACCAAAAAAGGTATTATGGAAGGCAGAAATAGTGAGTGGAAAGATACGTTAATGTTGATGAGACATGACACCATGAAGCTACGTATATTCTAAACTACTCATTTCAGCCTATTATAACCTGAAATATAAGAAACACCAAATATCTGGATTGTCTTATAAGTGGCAGTTCTAGATCATAATCACAGGAAGGAGGTTAGCAATTTGATTGGAAGAGAAAACCAAGGGACTTATCAAGAAATTATGTTATTACGTAGGTGGCATTATTTTCCTTAAATATTAATATAAACTATAGAAAAATGGGGCTTCCCTGGTGGCTCAGAGGTTAAAGTGTCTGCCTCCAATGCGGGAGACCTGGGTTCAATCCCTGGGTTGGGAAGATCCCCTGGAGAAGGAAATGGCAACCCACTCCAGTATTCTTGCCTGGAGAATCCCATGGACGGAGGAGCCTGGAAGGCTGCAGTCCACGGGGTCGCAAAGAGTCGGACACGACTGAGCAACTTCACCTGATAGAAAAATAAGCATAATACACTTTCTGCTGTGCTAAGTTGCTTCAGTTACGTTCAAGTCTCTGCAACCCTATGACTATAGCCCTCCAGGCTCCTCTGTCCATGGGATTCTCTGGGCAAGAACACTGAAGTGGGTTGCCGTATCCTCCTCCAGGGGATCTACCCACTCCAGGGATGGAACCCTCCTCTCTTGTATCTTCTGCACTGGCAGGTGGGTTCTTTACCACTAGCTCCACCTGGGAAGCCAATAATACACTTTGAAGAGGCACTTTCACATTTTACATAAATTTTAAAAATACCTACAGTTCCTATTAAAATATTTCATTATTATGAGATGGCAGCACCTGGGGAGGCTTTTGGCTGCAATAGAACATTTGGCTAAATTTTAGACAATAAAGACTTTAATTACCTTAAAGAGTAAGGAAGCAGTGAAAGTAGCTCAGTCCTGTCTGACTCTTTGCAACACCATGGACTATACAGTCCATGGAATTCTCCAGGCCAGAATACTGCAGTAGGTTGCCTTTCCCTTCTCCAGGGAATCTTCCCAACCCAGGGATCAAACCCAGGTCTCCTTCATTGCAGGCAGATTCTTTACCAGCTGAGTCACAAGGGAGACTTGCAATTCTAACTTGTACAGCAACTCCACAGTTGCTGCTGTGAAGTTGCTGAACCAAATTGAGTTGCTGTCTGTCCCACCATCATCAGAGAACTGTATTTTTGTCACTGGGCACATCACCATGATGTCAAGATGTCTACTGAAGCTGAAGCATCACAAACTCCTCCAGTAGCATTCAAGAAAGGAAGGCGAGAACCTTCTCTAAGGCTCTTCTTTTTCACTTAGGAGAAAATGTGTCCCAGGACGCTTTCTTTACATCCCATTAACCAGAACTGGGTCATATCCACCCTTAAACCAATCAGGAGCAAAATGGAATAGAACTGTCAAGACTGGCTTGGACTGATCACTAACCATGCCCTTTGGGGGCTGAAAAGCCAACATTGATTGTCTAACAAAATAACAGTTGTGATGTTCTCAACAAGGAAGAATAAGGAGCTGTCACATGGCTGCAAGGGGTTTATGCAATTGAGTTGCTGTTTCTGAGAACTAGTTTTGGTAAGCAGTAGGGAAGCTGTATTATAATGAAGGTTGAAAAAGAAAGTGAAAGTGTTAGTTACTCAGTTATACTCAACTCTGTGACCTCATAGACTGCAGCTCAGTGAGCCAGGCTCCTCTGCAGGCAGAATTCTGCAGGAAAGAATACTGGAGTGGGTAGCCACTCCCTTCTCCAGGGGATCTTCCCAACCCAAGGACTGAACCTAGGTCTTCTAAATTGCAGGCAGATTCTTTACTGTCTGAGTGATCAGGGAAACCCCATAATGAAGGTTAGGGGTTGTTAAACGTAACTAAATTCGTAGGGAGCAGAAAAGGCACATTAAAGGCATCAAAGACCCACTGCAAAAGAAGAAAAACTCATTTCAATTAAATTAAAGCTAGTCACCGGCACAACTCCAGGTACCATCAACTCTTGTTGTATCAATGATGGATTCTTATTTCAGCCATAGCATTCTGATTTTAGTCAATTTGGGAAAATATAAAGAAAGTACAAATTAATCTGGTCTCTAGGCATTCAAATGTGGCAATGCACTTTATGTACTCGAGATGATCACTGCTGAAAAAAACAAAGTTAATAAGTAATTGATAAGTAATTCAAGTTACACCTGGGCTCAGACATGGACCTTTCTTCATGACCAAGCAACACCACTTAGATTTTTCCTCAGGAAAATAATTATTCCATGCTATGATTTCAGAGGTAACAGCAAGGGTCACCGATGTCCTCCCACTGTCTGGAATTCCTAGTATCTGGAATTCTACCATTAGTGGTCTGTTTCTTAAACTACGACTCTCACTCATGTTAAAATCGCATTTCTGAAGGATAGATAATAATTGAAACTCTACATTATTACACAGCAGTGTAAATTAATTTTGTGTTGTTTCTGAGAACCAGTTTTGGAAAGCAAAAGAGAGAAGCGGTATTATAATGAAGGCAGTGGTTATTGTTTAGTCATTAGCTTGTTTCAAACTCTCGCGACGCCATGCACCATAGCCCGCCAGGCTCCTGTGTCCATGAGACTTCCCAGGCAAGAATACTGGAGCTGGTTGACCTTTCCTTCTCTAAGGGATCTTCCTGACCCAGGAATTGAACCTGCTTTTCCTCAATTCAATACAGAATTGAATCTGTATTGGTAGGGAGATTCTTTATGACTGAGCCACCAGGGAAGGTTAAATTTACCACTGACCCCCTAATGAGGTTAAATTTAACCCTAATGAAGGTTAAATTAGAACTAAACAGATAGGGAGCAGGAGAGACACATTAAAGGCATCAAAGTCCCACTCTAAAAGAACAAAAATTCATTTCAATTTTGAACTCTCCATCTTTGAGTCTTTGTGCATTTTTATTACAGAGGAGCCTAGGGGAATAGCCCATAGGGTCACAAAGAGTCAGACACGTTATCATACACACATGCACGCATGTGAGAACTGGATAACCTACTGGAAAAAAAAATTACTCTTGCTCTTTTTGAGATTTGCTGTTTTCTCTTATTCTTTTTTTTTAATTAATTTTTATTTTTTAGTTTGTTTTGCTTTACAATACTGTATTCGTTTTGCTATACATTGAC